>CM051268.1:61039461-61149461 GCA_027921565.1 Artemia sinica | reverse complement strand
TCTTTATATTCTCTGTTATATCTTTTTTCTTCTTATTCCAGATTGTGCAATTTTAATGCATTTTTTATTGTATTTGTGGCGTTTCGTCATTGTATTGACAGGTGCCAAACCAGCTAAGCATCTTGGGCCAGAAACCCATTAGTATTACATTATAAAATAAATAAAATTATTTCTTTTTAAAACTATTTATATTTTGTAAATAAAATAAATTTCTGGTGTGAATAAATCGATTGGCTATTTTATTGTTTAAATTAGAATTAAAGAGAGGTGTATTTTCGCCACATATTTATTTCTTGACGTGAAGCCATACTGAAATTAGGGCAAATTGTTGCTTATGTTCTTTTTAATGACTCTAAACTTGCTATGGTATTCAGAAGAACCTTTCAGGAATGAACCTACAGCCCAAATTAAGGCTAAGGCTGATGATTCTGTTTAAATCTAAATGCAATTGTTAGATATTAAGCCAATTGTTAAATTGTTTAATTGTTAAATATTAAACCAAAACAAATTGATGTAAATATAATATATATATATATATATTATACACACACACACAGACGCGCCGGGTCCCGGCACTCAGCGCACGGCATGCTTCTATATATGGGTCCTTATTGTCGCTTGTCTTCTAACTGCAGATAATTCGAGCCTTTTCTTTATGTCAGGACGTCACCACATGTTCGATACATTTACCCTGGGAGAAATACGAATTCCTTCTTAAAGCTATGGCCTATTTAGTTCGTTCTTGTGGCCAGAAATGTCAATTTCCCAGTTTTAAGAAGAAAAAAAAAACTATGTAGCCGATTTCTAGGCCGAGCCTTGGCATGGCTACGTGACAGGCTTTTGCATATTGATTCTCATTTTAATTCAAATCAAGCCAGTAGTAAAATGACTTTCACTACTGAATTCAAATCAAGCAGTTGCGGGCATAGGCATAGGCAGTGCAAAAGTGCTGCCTAAGATTTCAACGATGTGGGCACAATGTTTTTTTTGTTTCTTGGTCTTAGACCAGGGCACTTCGTATCGAAGGAGTTGTCGTGGAAACTTCGAAAAGGACTCATTCGATTTGAAATTGGAATGTCTTGCGCCCTTTGTAATGGTCGAAAGTGATTGGAAGGCAAATAACAACCCTTCCAAGCTCACCATTACCCCAAACACATCCAATTAAAATTTTGAGAGAGCCATTTTGCTCAGCGTAGTTGATTTCTAGATAAAAACTATGTTTTTGAGGAGGATACTCCCCCAAAGTCCTCAGGGCAAGGGTTGTTAGTAATGCCCTTGGGACATATAAGGTTTTTATGGAAAGCTTTTTTCGCAGAAACTTCAAAAAGGGTTAATTTGGCTGGAAATTCAAAGGCCTAGTGCATTTTTAATAGTCGATAGTGATTACAGGGCAACTAACTCCCACCTTTTCCCACCTCTAACGCCCACCTTTTCCCCAAACACATCCAATCAAAATTTTGAGATAGCCATTTTGTTTAACGTAGTTGAAAGTTCTTCAAATTAGGTGTTTGCGGATGACAACCTCCTCACAGCCCTCAGGGCAAGGGCTGTAATTTATGCCCTGGAGGCAAATAAGGTGTTTATGGAAAGCGTTGTCGTAGAAACTCAAAAAGGGCTTATTCGATTGGAAATTGAAAGGGCTGGTGTACTTTTTAATTGTCGAAAGTGATTGGAAGGCTTGACATTTTTATAGTAAAGATCGATTTGAGTACAATTTACTATCATTTTTTTTTTTTTTTTTTTTTTTTTTTTAGACCAGGGCACTTCGTATCGAAGGAGTTATCTTAGGAACCTCAAAAAGGTCTCATTCGATTGAAAATCTAAAGGGCTAATGCCCTTTCTAATAGTCGAAAGTGAATGGAGGGCAACTAGCCCCCCTCCCAAACCCACCCTCCCATGTGCCCATTATCTTTAAAAACTGAATGTTGCCGTAAGATTAAATCAAAATGCACTGTGTTAATGCTAATTCCCAATGAGGTATTCCAGCAGTATGTCAAGAACGACTGAGGGTATTATGCTCAAAATTTAGGGGCTACTCCTGCTCTTAAAATTTAACCCAATCAAAATAGCGTAAGAGTATCCAAGCTATCAAAGAAAGTAAACATATTTTTTTTTTTTTTTTTTTTTTTTGCGAATTGTATCCAGTTTTCTACTTCAGGTCAACTAGAGGAGATATAAAACACTTTTATTTGTTTCCAGATTTTTAAAAGGGTGTATGTTGTTAAAAATTGCTGAAATTTTTTCGCCAGCATACAAATAGCAGGCCAAACTATAAAATCTTAAAAAACGAAAAGACTTAAAGAATTATTTTCTCTTTCCCTGAAAAAACTATGTCAATATAAAACGAACAGAAATTAATTTAAAAAAACTTTTTCCACAAAAGAAGTTTTTCAAAGAAAAGTAAAGAACTCCATTAAACCAAAAATGAGCAAAAATAAAATCAAATAATCTACCAAGCGTGAAAATACCACAAATCAGCATCGATAAATAAATGAAACCCAAAACGAACAGAAATTACAATAAATAACCGGGTTAAACTCAAAATGAGCAGAAATTAACATGAGTAGGGCTCAAAACCCCTATGCCTTCCCAAGGCCAGAACATAATTTGCACTTTACTGAAAAAAAATACAAATGAATGTGCATTGTCAGTTTAATATACACATACGGATATTTAGTAATCAAAATGTTTATATTATTTGATTGATTAAAGCTATAAAAGTAAAAATATTTAGATTTTTTCAGTAAAGTGCAAATTATGTTCTGGTCTATCTATAAGTCTACTCTATCTACCTATGAAGAGGTGGGAGGGACTGAAACTGAAGCCACAGAATAAAAAATATCAATTCAGACAGAGAAAATGTTCGAATTTTGTTCAACAGAATGAGACTTGACATAAACATCATTAAACAGTCTTTTTTTTATCTCTGGCAACTTTACTAAAGAAAAATTAATAGATTAAAAAAAATTCAAAAATTTATTAAATTTTGCCTTGATTTACTAATTTAGATGACCTGTTTTCTTATTAATTGGAAAAAATTATTTAAAAAAAATAAAATATACAAAAAAATATTATATAAAAAATATATATATATATAAAATATGTATATATTTAAATAAATATATAAATATAATAAGAAAAAAATAATTATAGTTGCTTAAGTTTTTTAGAAAGCTTGAACTTTGTTTTAAAAGCCAGCTTTTAAACAGCATTAATTAGAAAAAAAAACTTTCCGAAAAAGCAGGTTTTTAACGAAAAGTAAATATCCAGATTAAACCTAAGATCGGCATAAACAAATTCCTATGATATTTCAAACTTGCAACAACCAGAAATTACTACTAAAGAATAAATAAAACCTAAAATGGGCCCAAAATTAAATAAACAATCATAGCAAACAAACATACAACCGGTACTAAAAAAAAAACAAATAAATCTTAAAACTATTAAAACTTGATTATTAAAATCAAGCTTTAAACGAACAAAATCACTAAAAACAACAGTTTGGCTACTGCCCCTTCCCTAAGCGTAAAAGTCTTAAGTCCGTTACGTCATCTGCGCTTTATTGAAAACGAATTACATTACAAATATTATCTTCTGTACTTATTACAGCATTGAAAATAAAAATAAATTACAGTGAACGTTCTTGGTTCTTCAGTGAACGTGAACGTCCTAGGGACGTTCACGTTCTCGTTCAATTACAGTGAACGTTCACGTTCAATTACAGTGAACGTTCTAGGGCTGTAAATCAATATTTTACAAAAGAATGCCCAATAGTGCGTCTTGAACTACTTCATCTGAAATAATTTTACACCCACAAATAAAATCTTGAGCTTTTGAGCTTTCAGCAATTAATATCAATATATATCAAATGTTCGGTTTAATTTTGTTAGTTTTTTCCAATTATTGTTCAAGACACCCATAGTTTCCCCTATTGCTTGCAAAATTTAATTAAGGTAGTGAATAAATAACGTCCTTTGCATGACTTGTTATTGTAAAACACCCTGTTTATGGCTATCTGAAAAGCTAAACAATCAACATTTATTTTCCAAGGTGTTTTTAAAATTTAGTTTTTGATTTGTCTTTACAAAGACGCCCTCGTGGAGGAACCTAGAACGTTCTTTTAATTTTTTTTTTTCTTTTAGCCTTGATGTAATCTGTACCGTGCTGGTGAATTGAGGCTTTGCCAGGGGAATACAGAACAGCTTCCCTGGGTATTAAGCCGTCGAAAAGGGGCTCGTCATGCTTCTAAAACTGGATTTGTTAATGCGCAGCCACTGGAACCAAAAATCCGTTAACAGAGACATCTTTCGTAATAGTTGAACATTAAAATTGAATTAGGAATGTATCGTCCAAATTGTTACCGCAAAAAAAGATTATTCAAAAGACAAATAAAGTGTTTTTTTTTGTCATAATTTCCGATAGTGACAGGTTAAAAAAATGCTGATTTTTTAGTTATCAATTCACACAATAGGGGATATTTAACCCCATCTACCCTAAAGTGTTACGATTTAGATTCTCAGTTGAATCACTAGGTGAATGCGCCTAAGCATAAGCATAAGCATAAGCGTCACACCGAAAAAAAAAATATCTTTTTAAAGCCCTGAATTTTTTTTCAGGTATCTGACCCCATCATTGACCCCATGATTTTTTTTTTTTTTTTTAGAGTTCCAGGTGTAACAAAAGGTTTGAAAATTACTATTAAGAAGATTAAAAAATCTATAACGAGTGGGAAAGAAACTTGTGATTTATTGCAATCAGACCAGCGAGGGGGGAGAGAAACAAATTTACCGGTCAACACTTAGATTAACAGTCACTGCTGCCTGATAGTGGGGGGGGGGGGGTATCAATTGGGGTGGGGTCGAAGCTGTTCCTGGGTAGGGGGCAACCGAATCAACTGCCCTTAGTGCCACAGCTGAAGGGCCCCTGTGGATGGGAGGTTCCCCACTTTAATCCAATTTATCACTTTAATTCGGCTAATTTTTCTTATATTTGAGTCTGAAGAGGGGGCGCTGTAATTATTTTTTTCCTTGGCACCACCAGCCCTAGGAATTGTTGTGGGTGGGTCAGTGTTTATTTCCCCCTACATTTTTTTTCCTCCATGATTTTAATTTTTTTATTATTTTCATCTAGAAACGTCGAAAAATCTTCCCCCCAAGATTTTGAAAAATAATTTTTTTTTTTGTATTCTCATTAAAAATTGAAAAAATCCTTGTCCCCCTATTTTTTGTGAATTACCGGCTTCACGGCTCCATCACAGATGATGATTTGCCACTAGTCCTAGTAGTTACCTCATTTTCTAACACTGAAGTACTTGTTATACCTTCTCTTGAAGGCATCAAGGGAAGGATTTTCCGGGATTACCTCTGCCGGCAATATATTCCATGTAGCAACCGATCGCCGGGCAAAACTCGTTTTCAGATATTCTTGGCGGGGAGTACCCTACTCAAGGTAGTTCTGACGAGTTTTACTTCGGCGAGTTGATCGCAATGGCTTTGCTTTATCAGGAACGAGCTTCGATAGCTCCTCTGATAGAGGGTTATATATAGACCCCGGCGCCGCGCCGGCGGATCGACCGAACGCCGACGACAAGAGGCCCAGTCGAACGCCGCCAAAGTGTCACAACGCCACCAGTGCGCCGCAGGCGCACCGCCGCCGGCAAAGGCGGCAGCGTTCGGTCGACTTTAAATTAATTTTGCGACAATTTTTTATTGCGTCAACCGCAAAGTTGGAGCTTTTCCTTCTCGTATGGTTTAGTATTTCGATTTTCCTGATTAGAAATCAAGCAGGCTATCTTGGAAAGGGGTTAGGTTAGGAAAATGAAGCTTTCAGAGATGGGTTTACAGGCTAAAGTATGTCCCGGGAAGGTATTTTGAAGTATCTACCTCCACTCCTTCTCCTTCTAGAGGGTCCTGAAATTTGCATACATGACAGGTCTATACCTGTTAAAAATTTTGACAAAACATAATTTTACCTTAATTTTCAGTTATCAGTTTCTTTTTCTCTGGCTATAGTTCTGAAAGTACAATTCCTGTTATTTGAGTAGAATTTTAAGTCATATCAATGTTTTTTTTCAAAATTTGATAAACGTATTCGCATATCTTTAAAGCTTTATAAATTGGGATTGAGCAAAGTTGTGAAGCTAGCCTAAAATAAATTTTGTTATGCTTCATTTAAGTAGAAGATCTATTTTGCAAGGTTTCAATTTTATAACACAGATTTTTAAGGGTCATCAAAGGTCAGGACCCTCTGGAGGGAGAAGGAGTGGAGGTAAATACTTCAAAAGACCCTCCCGGGACATACTTTATCCTGTAGACCCATCCCTGAAAGTTCTATTCCCCTAACCTAACCCCTTTTAAGATAGCCAAAAGTAGCTAAAGTTGAATTTTAACCATAATTTGGGATATATATTTGCACATTAGGGGGGGGGATGTAAAGTGTGGTGAAGCAATAGTCAAAGTGTAATAAGTACAATTATATTTCGTAGCGTATTATGAAGTAAGAACTGTTTTCTTAACATATTACCTTCTCAACAGCCCCAACTCTTGGCTTATACAAAGCTTCCTTATTAACGGAACAATTGACTTGAAAATTACCGAACAGATTTCAGTTAGCTCAAGCTTAATTAGAAATACGTTACATTTCACTTAGTCACATTTTTGGGATTTCCCGTTGTGAAATAACAAATTGTGCCTTTTGCGGTTTAAATTCATATTCCTTTAACAATTTCTACAGCTGTCAATCATATAGAAGAAAGACTCATTCAGAAAAAGACAGGAATTATTCACGTTAACTACGTCAGGAAGTAAATTTGCAATCTAATTAACAGCAAAACATGTGCATTTCAAGGATGTTAAACATCTGTATTTCCTATACTCTGATTGGCTGAGAAGTTCGGACCGCGCAAGTATAAATACTACAGGAGCTCCGTATTCTTCGTTTAGTTGTGCACCAAAACTAGTTAAAGAAAGATGGTTAAGGCAGCTGCACTTGTTGAGGATTTAAATCTTGTTGTTAGATCAACGAAAGCCTATGAGAGAGTTCGTGAAAAAAGATATCTTACCAAGTTGAAGAAATTAGTACCTCTTCCGAAGAATAGAAAAGTTACTGAACTTGAGCTAATTCAGAATGCTATTAATTATATAAGTGATTTACAATGGATGTTGGAAACGAAAAATCCGGCATTTAGGGGATGTTTTCCTAGTGACGGAAAAGAAAATTCTGATGTACTGATGGAACTAGGGAAGGTAAACTTAAGCAGGAGTGAAGATAGCAAAGATGTGGCTATAAATGAGGTAGGTTTAAATTCTTATCTCCGTTACCTTGTTTCAGCATTTGGCCATAGGAGGCCGATTGACTAATTGCTTTCCCTTTTTAGAAGACCGGAAATATAAAAAAAAAAAAATTGAGGTAAAATTCTAGATGACCTATTTTTCGTTATCTTGGAAATTAAAAAAAACGAAAATAAAACTTTTAGTAATGAATCCAGGGTCAAAAACGTACTCCTGGGAGGACTTAACTAAATAAAACTTTCAATAATGATCCCAAAGCCTAAACTAGCCTAGGCTTAGTCTAAGGCTTTGACGATTGCATAGATTTTATGGTACTTATTTAAAGTCCGGTAAACACGCGAGAAGCGAAGTTTGGTGAATGCTAATGAAATAAAGCAAAGTATGATAAAAATATTATAGTTTAGAAACAAATTTGGGTAAATATTTGGCAGTTCATAAACATACCACTCGATGCCTTGTTGGTAAATATTTACCAAATCGTATTATTGAGTTACGACTAAAGTGAACATACTACTCGATGCCAGGCAGGAATTTGTTTCGGGGGGGAGGGGCCAATTTTTTTCGGGGGGGGGGGGGCAAATCCTTCAAACCCATTAATTATGTGAGAAAAATCAGAAATTATGGGAAAATGAAAAAAAATCGTGAGATTTCGGAGGGGGGGGCGGGCCCGGAGGCCCCCCCTGCGTACGCCCCTGCTCGATGCCTTTTTCTATGCTCTTTACGAATATAATAATGATTTTTGTCGAAAATGAATTTTAGCCCCCACCCCTATATATACCAATTCAGGGTATATATTTGCACATTAGGGGGAGGGGGAGTTTAAACTTAACTCTCATTTACATCAGATATAAAATTACCCCCACCCCCATAATGTGCAAATATATACCCTGAATTGGTATATATAGGGTTGGGGGTTAAAATTAATTTCCGACTAAAATGATTATTATACCATTTCTCTATTGCAAATACCTGTTTGACTGGTTTCCTGTAGTGTTTCCCGATACAGTATATAGCGGTGTGTAACATATAATGCGTAAGTACCGGGGATTAGAGGTGGGTAAATTTGAATTTCTGAATAAGCGATTATTATATTCGTAAAGAGCATAAAAAAAGGCATCGAGTGGTATGTTCAGTTTATTTGTAAGTCGGTAAATTTTTACCAAATCATATTATTGACTTATATATAGGGGTGGGGGTAAAATTCATTTCCGACAAAAATGATTATTATATTTGGAAAGAGTATAAAAAAGGCCATCGAGTGGTATATTCACCGAAAAAGGCACCTAGGTTAGGGGGTGGAAATTAAAAAAAGAAAAAGGTAGAGCAACAACCATTCTTTTTTCTTCGGGGACAATTTTTTTTTGTTGGGTCAAGTCTTCTGTTGGAAAGCAGGATTAAACCATACTTTTCGTACAGCCTAATGTTTGAAACACCTCATTTACAACCATCATTTGCATCAGAAATAAACTTTACCCTCACCCCCACCCCCTAATATGCGAATATATATCCTGAATTGGTATATATATGGGTGGGGGTAAAATTCATTTCCTACAAAATGATTGTTATATTTGGAAAGAGCATAAAAAAAGGCGTCGAGTAGTATGTTTACTTTATTTTTAGGTCAATAATATGAACTGCCGAAAATTTTCCAAAAAAGACATCGAGTGGTATGTTCACTTTATTCGTAAGTCAATAATATGAACTGCCAAAAATTTACCCAAATTTGGGCTATATATTTGCACATTAGGGGTGGGGGGGGTAAAGCGTAGCATATATTAAATATGTAACCTAACCTAGGTACCATTTTTGCCCCCTTTAACCCCACAAAACTAAAGTTTTGATATTTGTCACGGAGTGAGCAATACCTCACTAGGCAGCGTAAATCTGTTTTTCATAAAGCATCTTATCCTTTTTGTAAAAAAAAACGGGATTCTCCCATAAATTTTCTTTGTATAGCCTACATCATCGATCCCTAGAACAGGACCGATAAGGGCGACAAGTATAGATTGCTCTAACATGGTTCTTCCAAGGGCCGTATTTCGATTTTGTACTACTAACTTTGGCGAGCAGTTAAGAATAAAATGTAAAAATTGAAACTTCACGTTTTTTAAATGCACCTTCAATAGTTTGTTTGAGAGAATTTCTTAACTCTGTAATTAAAATATTACCTGTTTCTCAAATACTTGGTTCTCTTATTCTTTATGTTATGAACTAAGTGTTTGTTTCGGCACTTCTTAAAATACTAGCCAAATCCTTGAGATTGTGTTTTCAAGACCCAGGGTCGGAAAAAAAAATGCACCTGACAAATTAGTAATTTTAAGATAAAATACTTTTATAGAATTCGTGAAAAAAAAACACAATTTATTGTCTCATTTAAGTGACCTTTTGTTGAAGCTTGCGATCTTTCTTATTGCCCTATGATATTATTCCACGATTAGTATCAAATATCTTTTTCTTTTTAGAGAACTATGTAAAAGAAAGTATAAATTTATATTTTTAGGGGGTTAGGTTCTGAAATTATAAAATAAGTTTCTTTTACCTGAATTTTTCTATGGGGGCTGATACGTGTAGAGATACATATCTCTACGTATCCGTATAGGGATACGTTGTGTAAGATTCTGAACTAATTATTAGCAGAGATGCAATTTGCTATGGTTTGGGGGGGGGGGGGCAACTCCCCCTTCTCAGCTGAAATTTAGCGTCTTCGAAAATTTCGCCAAAACTAAGAGAGGCTGATATAATTCAACATATCAGTTTTCTTTTGTTTGCCTTTGTGGTATATACGGCTGAAATTCACTTGGTCGTTTCCACTTGACCTGGGGAAATCTACTCCAATTCCCCCCTCCCCTCCCAAACAAAAGTCCTGTTCCTGATCCCCCGTTTGTTGTTTTAGAATAATAAATAACGATATAGGCTAGACTATATTTTCAAATTTCCTTGGAAGTATCCCCTGATGTCTCCTTGAAACCATAACATATGTTCGTATGTTCGCACATATGCATGTAAACTTGGTCAGCAACACTGGCCGATCCAGGGGGCCGGGGGAACCTCGGGTCCCCCAAGATTTTTTTGGCGCCCTCTTCCCCTGTTTTCTTTTTCTGCACTCTTTTAGAATAAATTTGTCAATTTGGTCAACCATCGGCACCCATGTCACATTGCCCCCCCCCCCTAATTTTGCTCATTGGTGCCCTTGTGGCATTGGGGCCTCCCCCAAGATTTTGCTCTATATCTGCCCCTGGTCAGTAGACTGAATTATTCGCAATAATATTGCTATTCTTGGGACCATTACTAGTCAATAGCTCCAGCTCAGTTAATGAAGCGTTGAATACCTTTTAGTTTGAACCTAAAAAATGGTTGTGGGTTTATCCAGCCATGAAACGATTATAGCCATGAAGAAAAAAATTACTCAGAAGGCTTTAGTTTCAAATGTCTCATTTTCAAACCACGTAAATGCTTACTTCCGGGAAGCTGTAGAAAAAATGTACCGTCATTCATAAAGCTTAATGCATACCTTCGTCGGGGCTGTCTCCTTATGAATGTAACATGTGATTTGGTATGCTAATTATTTATTTCGGAATGCATTTTTAATTGGAATCTTATTCATAAGCTCATCATGTTCAACTATTGTTATTTTTTTGTGTTTGTATGTAGAATCCAATTTGTTTGCTGAATACAAATTTCTGTTTGCAACTTCCAAAAATTTCTCGACATTAGGTGGGTAGGATTACATTCTGGAGTGGTCTTACTCATTCCTGGGGAAATAGTTTTAAACTAAGAAAAAGCATTATGAGATAAGAGATGAATCTTTATTGAACGTAATTTTACATATCCTTCGGAGAGACTCATATTTTATCTGCCCTATTTGTTACATATCTGAATTTAGGTACCTAGGATGTCTTTCTCTCCTTTACAGGCCATAGAGCGTTTGTGAGGATTAGTGTCATGTATTTACTAATGAATAACGGACTTTGAGAAGATTTCAGAAGTCGCAGAAGACGACCGAATAATATAAAGATATAATTATATTTTGGGCTTATTACTAAGCATGACTTGGCAGAGATGCGAATTTGTCCTAATGTAAAGAGAACGAGAATTTTTTTAGTGAAAATAATAAAATATTCTTCAAAATCAAGAAAGGGCCAATTTTTTTATTTTGCCTTTTCAGTATGAAATAAAATAGACATTTTTGAAGTCTAGGGAGTCGATTACCTTCTCCAATTGGCACTCATGTGAGTAAGGATAATATGGGGGGTGGGGGAATTGATCCCTAGATTTTTGAAAATACCAATTTTGGGGATTTTCTTTATAAATATCTTCTTTTTATATTTTCTTTGAAGAAAGTTAATAATCAACAAACTACCCTCCCCCATTGATTTGAAAATATATTTTGCCCCTTCCCCTATTTTCGTGAATTGGTGTCGTTACCTGTGATTTGATCATCTCCGGAAAAAACTTCTTGCTCCGCTTAAAATCTCAATTGAAATAAGAGCAAAATTTGTAATTTTTATTCTCTAACTATTTTGATTGATGTCAATATCCTGGTTTGCTTCATACCTTTCTGTTGATTAGAGTCAACAACTTATTAGGTTATGATTAATAGTTTTTAGTTCTCTCATTAGTTCCTGCTGGGTGAGGACGAAGGTTCCATACTAAGTTATATCGGCTGGTTGTTTTCTTGACGGTTCGGTTTTTGACCCTTGGAGCAATTTTTCAAAGTTCACTTGCTTACTGTGATTAGCCAAGTGCCTTTCAAATAGATTAGTTAGCGATAAAAGTGTATTTTGGCTTTTAAAGATTAGTTGACAACTAAAGGGAAATAGTTGACTTATAAGATAATTAGCAGGTCAAAAAAGTGTAGTTTTTTCACTTATGGGTACATTCTACATTTCATTAAAACTGTCCTTCATCTCACTTCGTATTTTGAATTGAAAAATATTAATCATACTTATTAAGATATAGTTGATTTTCGATTCTTAGGCCACATTTATTTTTATAACCGGAGTATGCTGCACAATAGTGAAAACAAGTAAAAAGAGATGCCCACTCTGCACCTACTACTACTGCTAACAACTCATTGCAGTAACAAGCCCCATGAGGCCAGTACAGCTGAGCACGCTCCTCATCCATCCTCCCTCTTTGCACCCGCCCAAGAAGTTCTCATTTCCTTAAGACATCCTCCCGCCCTGTTCAGCAATGACCTGCTTTTTGCTCGGCCCAAGACGCTTGGCAGGGGCGACTCTCCAGTATTTTTATTGGGGGAGGGCGCAAGTTGGGTCTATATCCGGATAGTCAAAGGGTATGGCATGTATAATTATTCTTTTCTTCTCATTATTGGGGGGCAACCGCCACCCCCAAACGACACCATCTCAGCCTTTGTATCATTATATACCACGCCTTGTGTGGCTGCGTATATGGCGTACGACACCTGGTTAACCTTTTTTTTTGAAAGTGTGCAACGTCTTGAAGAAATGCTGACTTTGCTGCTTAACTAACAGTCCTTCTCTTCCTTTCAGATCCGCTGCGAGGACGCAAATGAGTCATCAACACTGTCTGCTGATGTGTCCATTTAATTACTTTCAGTGTAATTGCCTCGCAGATCTCCATGCCCAGATTTGTTGGGTATTATTCCTGTGATATGTACAGTCGTTTCAAAATTTGTTTCAAGAGTTTATCAATTTTTGAGTGTATCTTAGTCATTTCATCATTCCTATTCTTATAACTATGATTTTCAATATACTTGAAATGTTTTGTTCTACACTATCTTGATTGATATCGTCTAGTTCCAGCCGAGGTTAGGAATGGTGTTAATATTCCAGACATTTAATTTAGATTAAATACATTTTTAAATCCAGATGTTGGGGCATAATAAATGCACCTTTATGTATCTATTATGGGATCAAGCTACGCTCAGTGAAAAGTAAGGCAGTTTTTTATCTCTCTCTGAAAACAACCTTAATTTCTTTTTATTTCTCTTAGAAAGTAAAAGCATTAGTGTATTGGACGTGTGGGTACTCGTGACATCATTGATGTGAAAAATGTTTTTCCAAAACTAATTAAAGCCCTAAGCAAATTTTCCAAAGTTGCGATCTTTCTACATCGTTTTTCACACTCGAAAAAGGACAATAATCACCGAATGAAGCTTAGTGCCATAGTCACCGTATATTAATTCATAACAGTAAAATCTAACCCAATAATTTTTGGCTACTACAGTATCGGCGGGTACAAAGAGCTCCTCCTATTTGATCTGCCTTATTTTTTATAAATAATTTTTATGATTCGTCTTATTTTTTTTCTGTTCTCCAGGCTGTGAATACCGATGCCACGCGCGTGCTACCCATGTTCAAATCTATTGTCGCTTGCTTTTTTTTCGTTTAAATCACTATATATAAATAATATAACAGTAAGATCACGCCTCAGTGATTTTTGGCTATTACATTCTCAGCGCGTACAAACAGCTCCTCCCATGTAATCTGTCATCAGTGGTTCAGTGTATATTACTTTGGAACACGTATTTTGGCAGAAACTTTCTCAAATGCCTTTGAAACCTACTTGAAATTTCTAAAAACATCTAATAATAATATTACACTACTAATTACCGATTTTTATATATGAATTTGAATAAATTAATTTAAAATCAAATTCTTTAAAATTTAGTGTTACAAAGGTGAAGCCAAGTTTGGCGTTCAAGAGAAATCTAACTTGTCTACCTGTGGAAAAATCTAATGTTGCTTATGTTTCTACGTCTTCCGGGGCACTTGCATCTCGGTCCGGCTTTGTATAATGGTTGAGATAGGGAATGATTGTACTGTATAAATGTATATACAGTGGCCATGGTATACAAATTACATAGAATTCTCTGCCGCAATGCATATCATGTAAAGCGAAGCAATTAAGAATCCGATGCTCACTTCTCAAACCGTACAGAGGGCAAATAAATTATGAGAAAATATTCTTTTTTGTCAATTAAAAAACCAATTTTTGCTGGAAGGCTGTCGTACTTTTCCGAATGCCGCAGAGATTTTGCATTTTTTTAAAATTTCTGGCCCTTTTAGGAAGTTCGTCAATCGTGGGACTTCGAGATGTATAAGCAATTGTGTAACTGGGATTTTGGTGACGTAGTATAGCTACAGTGCAGTCGAACTCGATATCAGGGGCGTACGGACTGGGGAACAACCCCTGTCCTGAAATCCTAGATTATTGGGAATTTTAGGCACTTTTCATTTGCATGATTAAAAAAAAGTATCCCCCTATACCTCAAAAAAAACAAACTCAAACGAATCTGACTTGGAGACTTCCAAAATTAGTTATTAAGTTAATCTGGAAACATATTTTATTATTAACGGAAAGGCATTAAGATCCTCTACCGCTAGATTTACGATACCCGATAATTTAGCTTTAACTTTGCCGAGTCAATAAACCAGTTCATTGACGCTACGTTTACTAATGAAAAGAAGAATCGTCACACGTAATAAAATTGCGAAATAATGACTGATTATCCAACAGGTAATAACATAAAATTATATATGAAAAATACAATTTATGTAAAGGAAAAGTATTTTATTTGACTTGGTGATTGACATAATTTCAAACAGTTCTTGAATGAACTGTAAGTAAGGAGCGACCCGACTCAATAGTAACCGAAACTCTAAAAAAGGAATTTTGATACCAACAGATACATCAAAAGAATCAGATTTTTATACTGATTCTTAGGCATTGAGGAGGAGACAGCCCCTTTCATATACGGAATAATTTCTGTTCGTTTTAAGCTTTAATGTCGCTCCTTACTTTCAGTTTAAAAAAAAACTTGTTTTTTTATTTAATTTATAGTCAGAAGCCATATTATTTCTCAACCTTACTATAAATGAATAAAAAAAAACAAGTTTTATAACTGAAAGTAAAGAACAACATTAAAACACAAACTGACAAATTATTCCGTATATGAAGGCCTGCCCCTCCTCAATGCCTTGCTCTTTACATTAAAGCTGATAGCAGTTTTAAAAAAGCTTCATATACTAATTAAACGGTCCCTGTGTTTCAATAGACGTTCTTAAAAAATGGGACAATCAATCAATTTATTAATAGGAAAAAAAAAACAATTACAAAACGTAAAGTAATTACTAAGCCCAAAAAGCTTTGCTTGTAGTGGGCGAAAAACACAAATAAAACGCTTTTATAAAGCACATACAATAGAAATACAAGCAAATACAAAAAAAGGCTGGAACAAGACAGGGACATTTATCAGATAGATTTCAAAGGAAATTTAACATATAACTGAAAAAGAATTTAAATGAAGAGAAGAGATACGAAGTTAGGATGAAATCCAAAAAGATTTTATAATCTGAAAAAGATATTAAATGAAGAGAAGAGAGACATATAAATTAGGATAGAATAAAAAAAAAATACTAAACCGGAAACACCCGACGAGAAACTGCCTTTGCAGAGAGAAATAGAGCGACATGAGGAGGGAGGGAGTTCCATAGTAGAACTGATTGATAAACTGAAGACCTCTGAGCTGCTGTTGATGACCGTTAGGTAAAATAAATCTGCGGGAAGAACTACGTTAGGAAGAAAAGTACCTACCTGAGCCTGTCCTGAAAAAAAACTGCTGCAGAGGCGGTGGAAGTGTACCTAGAAAAGCAGAATGGGCTACATAAAGATTACTTTTACCCACAATACGATCCAGTGGAGCTATTCCGGTATCATTATAAAGATCAGAGGAAGGGTAGAACCGAACAAGAAAAGTAGCCTTCATTGCCTTAGTTTGGGCTTTTTAACAGTCAAACTTTAAAAATCGGGCAAATTTTCTCAGACTCATAACTTTTGATGGGTAACACTAAACTTGATGAATTTTATATATTTGGAATCAACATGATAAGTTGATTCTTTTGATGTGTCTATTGATATCATAATTCCGTAGTTTCGTTTTTTAGAGTTTCGGTTACTATTGGGCCGAGTCCCTCTCAGATAAAAATCAATGAGAATGAAAATCAACATGGACAGCAAGAATCAAAACGTGTAAAAATTGAAATAATAGGGATGATGATTGGGCTTGGGATTTTGACCGAATAGATAAATCGTTGGAAGAAAAAGAAGTTTTTGTCCCACCACCTGAACAATTAAAAGAAACAAAGGTTCGGCGATATGTCTTTCATAATGACCAAAGACAAGCCGAGGCAATAGAAGAAGTTTTTGTCCCACAACCTGAACGATTAAAAGACACAAAGGTTTGGTAATATGTCTTTCATAATGACAAAAGCCAAGCTGAGGCAAAAGTTCAAGGTCCAATAAAAAAAAAAAACAACGTGATTTTACAAAGGCACTACTTCTAATTTAAGGTCCATTTGGATGTCATGACATCAAGAAAAGGCTTAAATTGTCTGCGTTTAGAAGACGAGCGACAGTGAAAATCCATATATAATAGAAACCTGTCGCGTGTCGAGTGCCGCAGCCCAACGGCGAAGCCGCCAGTTTTTCAGGTTATATATATATATATATATATATATATATATATATATATATATTATATATATATATATATATATATATATATATATATATATATATATATGTACACCCCGTCCTCATTAAAAAATATTAGGTTTGAAAGCCTTTCTATGAATCTTTCCCAAACAAAATTACTTTGTCTAATTTTGAAGTTTGAATTAGATTAGGAATGATGTTGCATCTTATCAGGTGTTCAACTGTACAAAGACCATGTTTCCTTCTTACCTACGTGCTCTGAATCTCAGATCAAAGTCATTGTTTTGAACTGAAACTGCTAGTGCTTTAAATCAGACTATTGTTGTATACAAAACAACATGGAACATAAATCTCCCTTATTATATTTTCCTTTATATAACTTGATGACTTCCTGCCCTTTGGAACGTCTCGTAACTTTTTCTTTGCTGTGCAAATCATTGATTTAATTAGGATATAATTTTAGTCTGGGGTTGAATTTTCAAGCTAAAGTAGACAGCTATATCGAAGACAATTATTCTTGCAAGTCGACCGGGGAAATCTGTGTTGTTGCAAGATATTCCCTTTTGAATTGACTAATATTTCAAACCCACTGTATGCCACAGTGGCGGATCCAGGGGGAGGGTGAGGGGGCGCACCCCCATAAAGTAGAGTAATTTACATAATCAACGCAAGTTTGCGTTAAATAAACTTGCTCCTAACGCAAGTTTATCGGATCAACCTATTTTGGCCCCCCCCCCCCCCCTAAAAAAAAATCCTGGTTCGGCCTTTGGTATGCCAAATCTCCCTCTCGTCAATAGTGATTTAGGCTTCATAACTCATTGTGTCCGCTATGTAATGAAAACGTTCATTGGATTTCAGGTGATTAGTAACTTTTTTCCCTTTAATTCAATTTGAGATTCTGAAAATGGGTCATAGATCATTATGCCCTGCCCTTTAGTTCATAAAGTTCATCGGACGTTCAATTCATTAGGTGCTAAATGACCCATCAGGCAGATCAACTACTGTAGGAATCACTGTAGCTGTCAAGTTCAATTTGATGTCAACTCTTAGGGGAGAGATTGTGTTATTAAGGTGCAAGGACAAGTGCTCCTTTAAGCGCTCAATACATGTGCCTAGATTGGAGAGAATCATCCTGTTTCTTTAGACGACAGGCCCCAGTCTAAAAGCTTTGTCTAGGTGGGATATCACGTAGATGCTTGGATGAACCCGTCATTTCTTCTGTCTTGCTGCTTCGTCCGTTCTAAGGGCTTTATTGGAAAATTTGGTTAGATCTGACTATATAAGGATGCTGCAACCACCACGTAGTCTTCTGGCTGAAACCATGCTAGACTTTTCATCTGATACAGACTTATTTGACTCATGTTCGACCCCCCCCCCCCTCTAAGGATCTAAATACTATCACGACTAATAAGTGACCACCGGCCAGGCACAGGGGACCTTTACATCACGTAGATGCTTGGATGAACCCGACATTTCTTCTGTCTTGCTGCTTCGTCCGTTTTAAGGGCTTTGTCATTGGAAAATAGGGTTAGATCTGACTATATAAGGATACTGCAACCACCAAGTCGTCTTTTGGTTGAAAGCATTCTATACTTTTCCTCTAATACAGACTTATTGGCCTCGTGTTTGACCCCCCCCCCCTCCCATTCTAAGGGTCTAATAAGGGTCTGTCACGACTAAGATGCTACGGCTGGCCTTGGAGGAGCACTCGGCCAGGAACAGGGACAGGGGAACCGTATGTTTCACGACGATTTTCTGTGCTCCAATACGATGACATAAATGGTCGCCCTTTTGGTATGGCTGTCATCTGTTTACTGATGGGTAATATTATGCTGAAAGAATGTCTTGTAATGAAAAGGTGGTAACAATGACAAACATAATCTGGATCTTAATTAGAAAAATGTGACTCCACTTCTGGTTTGTTTTGTTAAGAACTTTTGAATATTTTTCCCGGCAAATTTTTACAGTGCGTCGTCGTTAGAGGCAAAGAGTATTCATCGTCGTGGGGAGAGATTGCAAAACCGTACCGTTAAGCCAAGTGCATATGCAGGCAGAGGATCTTTATATTAATCCTATCCCCCTCCTGCAACTTCTATATTTAATTTCCACAATTCCCTAGATTGTTCTTATAATTCATTTGTATCTTACATTCCCCTTAAACCTTGTTCTCTCCTGAAATGAATTCCCCAGTGCATTTTTACATAAGGCAAAGGCCGTAACAGGTTTACAGAAACTTTGCTGTTAGTGTTGCAAAGAGTGAAGATAATTTCAGAGTTAGCCGGTGTTTACCCTCCCTTCGTCTCTCCCTTAGAATTTATCTGATAACTCAATGAGAGCTGGGATGTTTTGGCATTAAATGCATCCCTTGAGGTATCTCCCTCCCTCCCTAACTACAAAATAATCCATTCTAGAAGTTTAAATGCCTTTTTGAGTTTTGTAATTTGTCCATTGGTTACGGATAATATTTATTATAGGGAAAGATACGGACATTTTTCGAGGGGGAGTTTTCTGCAGGGCAGGAATTGTCTGGGGGAATTTTTAGTGGGAGAAAATTTTTATTTCAGCGGGTATTTATTTTCCACAGGGAGGTATTTTCTGGGGGGGGGTAAAGGCCTAGAACCAATTTTAGACTGACTGTTAAAATTCAGCTCGGTTCAAATAATGAGTGTAAAAACAATTCGTTGATTGTTCTAAAAACCTGATATTTAATCCTTACATTCAGGTCAGGTACGTATGAGGTAGGGAAGCAAAAATGTACGTTTTATACGAAAATTATAGAAGCACTTGCCCGAAATTGCAAAAAAGTCCTACGGTTTTGTGAGGGTGTGCACACGAGTCCTTATAGGACAAAGAGGAAAGTTTTCCTCTTTCCCCATGACGAGTAAATATATTAAAGTGAAACATTTAATAATATTCAGAAATATAAACTTGAACCTGCACTTTTTAAAGATTCAAACATTCTCACCTCGCAGACATTTTCTGATCTGTCCCGTAAATATTTGTGCGTAACCATGCAATACGACTTAAATCCGCGTTTCAGTATGCCCTTAGGAGCTGGTAGGACTTTTTAGGAGCACAGGACTTTTTGATTGCTTTAATCGATTACCTATCTCAGAATTTCAGCCGTTCCAAGGTAAAAACGCGTAGGCTATATAAATGAAAAGTCACTTTCTGAGTTAGGTATACCACTGAATTCGGCTCAAAGAGGTGAATCGAATGATGGATGGAAAAGGGCAGCCAAACTTGAAAAACTTTGAAGACGGTTTTCTTAGATTTTATTTTTTTTTATTTATTTATTTTTTTTTTTTTTTTTTTTTAATAAGCCAACTCAGTTTTAAGTGTCGCCCCTAAAGAGACTAATAGACCGTTTTGGTGTATATCCTTCACATGGAAAATGGATTTTTTTTTATTCAGATGTAAAAGAAAAGTTTCTTCTAGGTTTCTCAGGAGCCCCAAATTTAATGGTGACTTATCATCAAGTTTAGTAGTGTTTTCAATTTTCCTAAAATTGTGATAGTGAGGTTTGATAAACAGTTTAAATCTAATAATTATTACAAATTTTGCTAATCAGCTTAAGAAATGGGCTCTTCTAATGTTTCCAATAGTGCGAAACTTCCATCTTTTTAAAGTCCCAAAAACTGGCCAAGGGTCACTTTTTATTGCTGCCCCCCCCCCCCTTTAATCTCATAGCTTGATCAGAAAGACATCGTTTTATATAAAAAAAAATATTTGTGTGAAAAAAGAGGTGTGCTCGAGAAGTGACTAAAAAAGAAGCTTTAAATAAGCCCAGTCTCACTTACACCACATCCTTGACCGGAAGTTTCTAAGAGCCATTTGCAACCTCAAGAATAATCAACATGCAACTAATGCAAATGTACAATCAGAAGTATCCATTTATTCGCTACCATCAAGAGCAGATGGTTTGGGCACGTTATACTGTGCCCAAATTAGCATATGGCCCGCCTGTCTCTCCGGCGGGCCATATGAAGCAAGTAGGTCAAACTAAATCCTGACATGGCACAGTGAAGAAACGCCTCGATTCTTTGGGTGGATTCTGGAAGCACGGCCGCAAATGAGACAAACCATGCTTGGTATTCATCTATCCCCAAACAGTAGGACAAAGATGTGGCAACTGTGGTCCAGCGTGCTTTGGTGCCGAGTTCGGATGAACGGCCTGTGCCTCTTCTCAAGTAAAGGTCAGCCTTGGGTACCATAATGCCTTGGCAACCTTGTAGCTCTAGTGGCAGTGGCTTTGTTGGTATTTTAATAAAATAGGTTTTTAAAACTTCAATAGATTTATGTTTTTTTTCTAAATAGCTTCGATAAATATCAAAAAGCTTCAGTCAATATCTTTTTTTCTGTTCCTCGACCTTATTATGTCTAGTTCAATTCTTTGAAGAATACATACCTTAATTTGAAAATTTTCAATTGTGATTTTATAATATATACGTTGATATATTTTTCTATTTGCGGCTTTGTATAGTTTTGGTTGTAAGCTACTCTGTGAATTTTAAACCCTCGTAGCTTTTTTTCTATAAATCTAAAAATGAACAAATAAAGTGTTTAATTGGGATTTGTGAACATGTAGATATTTCAGAGGATGCTGAATTATCTGTGAAAAAAAACCGGTCGTTTGCTGGTGGCATGAGAGAAAAATGACATGGAGCAAGCAAAAGTCCATATTATCTGTCAGGGCTTTACACAGGGGCAGGGTGGCTCAGTGCCTGGCCCCACCCTGAAATCCGGGGAGTAATTTGCTATGGGGCAGGGGGAGCAAATTCCGCTCTAGACTCTAGTTCGCCACCCAGCTGAAATTTAGTTTCTTCAGAAATTTTGTCAAAACTAAGACAAGCCTGCATAATTTAAGCATCCAAAGAAATGGATCACTTTTCTTTAGTAAATCTTTGCCTTTATGGTACTATATGGCTCACTTTTCATTGTCATTTTCACTTGATTTGGGAAAAATGGATGCAACTTTGCCCCCCCCCCTCAGGATTTTGACGAAATTATACCAATGCATGATATCCCAACTTTGCTTTGATTGTTGGGTAATTCTTATTCAAATTATCAAATCAAATAATTGTTTCATTTTTAACTCCAAATTTCTTTTTGTAATTGCCCCCGCCTCCTCCGAATTAAGCCTAGTTACATGTTTGCTGTCTGTAGTCTACTGTAAATCAAAACGTCTACGCTGGAACGACTTTGTAGTTGAAGCAGAAAGTTGTCGGTATTTTAATAAAAAAGAAATCGTCAGAGCTTCAATACTCTAGTTATCAGAAATATTTTTTATCACTCTTGATCGGTCATCTCTAACCTTAGTCAGCAATTAGGTTCCCAGATAGCCGTTGCTATAATATTGAATCTGCAATCTTAACCATCTGCCAAAGAGTTCCATCGCAATAATTAGGCTTTCTCAAATGCAGCTGTTTTTTATGAACCGCCCTGCACTGCTCTCAGTGTAAGCAAGGTGACAACTCTGTAACAAGGCCCCATCTGCTTACAATTGTCATCTGCTAGCCAGATGCAAGTTGCATCAAGGCATATGTTATTTCATTTCCCAGCGTTTGCCTAGCATGGACAGATGCGTGGTCCAGCATTGTTTAGAGGTGACAGATATCGAAGCAGTTGGACTGTTCTCTTTCCCTAGGCATGAGAATTGTTTGCCTCATTATCTAATTACCGATTAAAACGTGAATGATACATATTTAGCTAATGTAGGCTATTAATAAAATGAATTTGAAGCCGCACGGCCATACTAAGTAAGCCGTAGTCCCAGAACTCTTGTACTAAGAAAATTTACTCCAGAGTTCCTTTTGGTACGTATCAGGGTTGTGGAGCCTCCGTCTTGGATGTAAGCGGGAGGGCTTCATAGATCCTCCCATTAAAATCCTAAATCTTACCGAATCTCTAGGCATGTATTATAAAAATAAGAAATCAAATATAGATTTTTTTTTTTTTTATTTATCCACCCACCCCCACTAAAAAATGCTACAGAAGTGCTTGGTCAGGGTCACTTTATATACTGCTAAAGGATGTTGGGATTTCCAAAATTAAGGGTGTTTATTTGGCAGTAAAACTTGCTATGCTTATGAGAGAGAGTCGGTGGAAATCAAGCTCTTATCCAAACATTTTAGGATTTTTATTTTTAGTATAATTCAATGAAAAAAGCCACCTCGAATGTCGGGTTTCGTCTCGATGTTTTTCGTTGTCAGATAATTTTTTGCTGTATGTGACAAAATCAATGTAAATAAAATATTCAGTTATTCAAAGCACTGTTGAAAAACAAAATCCGTGGTTGACATCTTCAATTTTGACTAGGAGTTTGAGTAATACATTCAGCATTAAAATAGTTAAGCTTAGAGTCACTTCTCCTAAGGCTAGGAAACGGAGTCAAGAATGTGATCTCCAAGGAGCCTGGGTTAGTATTATCGGCCCTGCATTATATCAAATTCAAACAAAAGAGCGTAATTAAAACTTACATATAATTACCCATTGCACAGAGAGAGCTATCGCCCACCTTAATTTTGGTAATTACAAATGCTTTATTTACTAATTGCCTTTCAAAGCACTTCGTTTGAAAATTGAACTGTTTAAAGCAAATGCAAGTATATTTTTATCGTTTTGCACTTGTCCCAGAGCGTTAGTTATTGAAGCAATTAAATATTGACCAATTGAAAATTTAGCCTCTTTCCAAAATCCTTTTTTTCAAAATTATGCAAAATAAATTTTAATATGTAACTCCAAACGTAATTTATTTTACGTATTTGGAACCATCATAAAAGGTGTTATTTTTAAGTTCTATTTTTTTTAGTTTCCGCTTCTACTTGCAGGCTGGTAATCTCTTTATAAAGTGTTCATTATCGTAAACGTTTTAATTTATGACCTGCCAAACCGTCGCTCGAGCACTGAAATTGTTATATGACATCTTTAGTTGAACTGATGCATATATCCCCCCTTTCCAAGATAAGTTGAGTAAGCTGAATCGATTTCTTCAGTCTGCATTCATCCACCTTGTATGGTTATCAAGATAACATGTTTTTGGTTTTCCAAAATGCATTTCGCTTTTTTTTTTTACCGTTGTAGCAAGCAATAAAATAAAGCTTGTCCACGAAAATTGTGGTGATAGCTATGGTAATGATGATAGCGGTATTTTGTTCCTGACCCCCCCCCCCTCAGCTCACTTCTCCCATAAAAGTGTAACTATACACAACTGAGCGAGGCTTTGCGTAGTTTTGAAAATACGTGCAACGTGGCGTTTAAGTCTTGCTAATTTTGAATCAGCCTTGTATATTGAGGATGAACAAACTCCTCTCCTAAAACAGGCAAAATATTTCTTAGGAAAACGAAGGGAAAATGACCCACCTACACAGGCACGGACGCATAATTTACACGTGGGGTGGGGACAATAATGAAAACAAGACGATTTGAATAAGAAATATCCAGAAACAAGGGAAAATTTAGGAGTTCTTGGGGGCCTGGGCCCCGAGAGTGACCTCCCTGTGCCCCAACTAGCACTCATTCGTTTGGCATCAAATTAGTTTGGAGTGTAGGCAAATTATACCTGCATACAGGTTGGGGGAGTCCATTCATGACGGTTAAAAGAAGTGATTTTTTAGGTTTCATCCCCTCCCTCGACAAATCATCTTAGGGAGGCTCAGCTGCCAGAACCCTGTGTTTGTAAATAACACAGACAAATATAGTAAAAAAAAAATCAATAAAAAAACAAATAACCGCGGATTGTCAGTTTAATATACATATACTGATATTTTTTCCTTAAATTTATAATAATTTGTTATTTATTAAAGGAAAAAAAATAAAAACATTTAAAATGTATTTAATTTTTAGTAAAATGCAAATTATGTTCTTGGGGGGTTTTCAGCCCTACTCATGTTAATTTTTGCTCGTTTTGAGCTTGACTCGGTTGTTTGTTGTAATTTCTGTTCATTTTGAGTTTCATTTATTATTGTGAAATGGTAAGCCTGGGAGGCTAGCTGCACTCTAATCACTTTCGTCTATTAAGAAGGGCACTAGAACTTTCAATTTCCAATCAAATGAACCCCTTTCGAAGTTTCTACGACAACTACTTCTATCCGAAGTGCCCTGGGCTAAAAAAAATAATTAATAATACATGGCGCCACATTGCTCTTTACCTAGGCAGGGCTATTGCGCAGCTTATGATAAAGTAGGTATGATTTCAATTCTTAGACAATACCAACTTTTGTTTTTATTTTCTTCCTTTTGAAAAGTGAAATGCCAAATGGAATAATCTAGAAATAAACTGCTTCTAACAGTTTTATCAATGCAGCACAATCGCGCTGCCTAAGTAAAGAACGATGTTGGCACAATGTATTATTTATTTATTTTTCTTTAGACCAGGGCACTTCGTTCCGAAGGAGTTGTCGTGGAAACTTGAAAAAGGACTCATTCGATTGGCAATTGGAATGGCTAGTGCCCTTTTTAATAGTCGAAAGTGATTGGAAAGCAACTAACACCCCTTCCACTTCCATCATTTCCCCAAACACATCCAATCAAAATTTTGAGATAGCCATTTTGTTCAGTGTATTTGATTTCCAAATAGAAATCATTTTTTTAAGGAGGACTCTCCCACACAGCCCTCAGGGCATGGGTTGTAAGTTATGCCCTGGGGGCATATAAGGGTTTTATAGAAAGCATTGTCGTAGAAACTTCAAAAAGGGCTCATTTGATTGGAAATTCAAAGGGCTAGTGCCCTTTTTAATAGCCGAAAGGATTGGAGGCTAACTACCCCCCTCTCACGCCCACCTTTCCCCAAAACATATCCAACCGCAATTTTCAGATAGCCATTTTGCTCAACGTAGTTGAAAGTTCTGGAAATTAGGTCTTTGAGGATGACACCCCCCCCCCCATAGTCCGTCAGGGTAAGGGTTTTAAGTTATGCCCTGGGGGCATATAAGGGTTTTATAGAAAGCATTGTCGTAGAAACTTCCAAAAGGGCTCATTTGATTGGAAATTGAAATGGCTAGTGCCCTTTTTAATAGTCGAAAGTGATTCGAAGGCAACCAACACCCCTTCAACTCCCACCATTTATCCAAACACATCCAATGAAAATTTTGAGATAGGCATTTTGTTCGAAGTAGTGGAAAGGTCCAGAAATTACATCTTTGAGGATGACACTCCCCCCAGAGCCCTCAGAGTAAGGGTTGTAAGTTATTCCCTGGGGGCATATAAGGTATTTATTGAAAGCGTTGTCGTAGAAACTTGAAAAAGAGCTCATTCGATTGTAAATTCAAAGGGCTAGTGCCCTTTTTAATAGTCGAAAGTGATTGGAGGGCAACTAACCACCCTCTCACGCCGACCTTTTCCCAAATACATCAAATCAAAATTTTTAGATAGCCATTTTGTTCAATGTAGTTAAAAGTTTTAAAAATTAGGTGTTTGAGGATGATGACACCTTCAGAGCCCTCGGGGCAAGGGTTGTAATTTATGCCCTGGGGGCATATAAGGTTTTTTATAGATAGTGATGTTGTAAAAATTTCAAAAACGGCTCATTTGATTGGAAATTAGAAGGGCTTGTGCCCTTTTTAATAGTCGAAAGTGATTGGAGGATAACTAACACCCCTCTCACACCCACCATTTCCCAAAACACATGCAATCAAAATTTTGAGATAGCCATTTTGTCCGACATGGTTAAAAAGTCCAGAAATTATGTTTTTGAGGATGACACTTCCCAACAGCCCTCAGGACAAGGGTTGTAAGTTATGCCCTAGGGGCATATAAGGTTTTCTTATAGAAAGCGTTGTCGTAGAAACTTCAAAAAGGAATAATTCGATTGGAAATAGAAACGGCTAGTGCTCTTTTTAATAGTCGAAAGTGATTGGAGGGCAAGTAACCCCCCTCTCACGCCCACCATTTCCCCAAACACATCCAATCAAAATTTTTAGATAGCAATTTTGTTCAACGTAGTTGAAAGCTCTGGAAATTAGGTCTTTGAGGATCACAACCTCCCCCCCCCCAACCCTCAGGGCAAGGGTTGTAATTTATGCCCTGGAAGGTTTTTATAGAAAGTGTTGTTATAGAAAGTTAAAAAGGGCTCATTCGATTGAAAATTGAAAGGGCTAGTGCCCTTTTTAATAGTCGAAAGTGATTGGAAGGCTGGACATTTTTATAGTAAAGATCGATGTGGGTACAATGTATTATTTTATTTTTGTTTTGTTTAGACCAGGGCACTTCGTATCGAAGGAGTTGTCATAGGAACTTTGAAAAGGCCTAATTCGATTGAAAATAGAAAGGGCTACTGCCCTTTATCTTAGTCGAAAGTGATTGCAGGGCTACCAATCCCCCTCCCACGCCCACCCTCTCATTTGCCCATTATGTTTAAAAACTAAATGTTGCCTTAAGATTAAATTAAAATGTACTGTGTTAATGCTAATTCCCAATAAGGCATCTCAGCAGTACCCCAAGAACGACAGAGGGTTTTATGTTCAAACTTTCGGGGCTAAATCTGCTCTTAAAATTTAACCAATCAAAATAGCGTAAGTATATCCAAGCTCTTTTCTCCAGCATACAAATAGCAAGCTTAAAATAACTATAAAGTCTTAAAAAAACGAAAAGATTTAAATTATTATTTTATTTTTCCCTGAATAGACTATTTCAATATAAACTAGGATTTTCTCAGCGAGTGGCAAAACATGAAAACGAAGAACAAGCAAATATTTCGACAAGGACCTCCGCCAAGTCGTCCTCAGTGCTAAACAAAAAAGAAAAAAAGAAAAACAAAAAACAACAAAACTCTAACCTTTCGAAGTTTACCCGACAGAAAGAGAATAAACACTGAATAGAAGCCTGGCCGGAATCAAGGAAAAAAGTATTTTTGTTTTGTTTTTGTTTTTTTTTTCTTTTTTGTTTAGCACTGAGGACGACTTGGCGGAGGTCCTTGTCGAAATATTTGCTTGTTCTTCGTTTTCATGTTTTGCCACTGACTTAGAAAATCCTCGTTTTCTTACATTTTTAATTCTATTTTTCATTTATTATTTATTTTCCTCCCTTAGTTTCATATGTAATGTACAGAACTATTTGGAGGCAAATTCGTCTTGGTATAGACTTACCAAACAAAGTTTTCGCCAGTTCTGTAGCCCAAGTGTAAGAGTAAAATCAGAAAAGAACACAAATCATTGATAAATCTTCGTATTGTCAACGAAAGCTAATGCCTATAGTGTGACTTGGGCATAGTTATGTAGCCAGGGTATAGGCCAATGGCTCTGGAGAAATGATTAAAAGGGTCTAAAGGCTTATTTAAATCGATGTTTGACCAAAAACTTAGTTTACTTGGATATTTTTATGGTCCATTGTTGGTCGTCTAGTTTATTATTTTGCTGTTTTTTTCCTCTCTGGTGATGGTTATTGGGTTTACAGGGTGTCTGATATGGGAACCCATAGGAATGGGAGGTACACAAGGTCCTAATGGAAGATCAGGAATGGAAAGATAAAAGCAAAACTGTGCATCATTACGAAAAAATATTACACTTTTCTAGAAAAAAACAGCCCTTCACATCATTCCCCCTGACATTGTTTTTTAGTGTCTCTTCCCCCAGAAAAAAATAAGTGGTTACCATGGTGTCCAAAGTGGAGCAAGCTCCAAAAATTCTTCTTCCAAATGTTTATCTGCTTCAATGGTTATTTGTTAACTTTAACTATTATTCATTTATAATTATTATTTATTACACTCGCTATAAGGTCAAGTTCTTTAACAACCAATTAAATTCACAAAACTATCAAATCATTGACCCACAGTCTGGTTAGCTCGTGTGTGGTAGTACAATAATATAGCTCATATATAAATTATGTATTACTTATTTGCTGCTTATTTATCGATTTTTCAACTTATATCTTTATTTATATGTTAACTAATTATGACTATTTATCTTAAGCTTTGATTAACTATAATATAATGATTATTAAAATTTTGTACTCGAAACAGCATTTGTGACGAAATTTTAAAATAACCAAGACAAGCTTCTCCGTCTTCTTGCAGAAGTTATCATCTTAAGTTGTGTCACTTTTGAAAAGTTGAAATAACAGATAAAATTAGTATTGCTTATTAATAGGACTAGTGTCACACAAGTTCATATAAAACCCAACATCTGATCAGTGAGTCGTTTTTCTCATATAAGCTGATAGAGTCTCAACCAAAGGAGCAGAGCTCCCCTGCTCCTTTGGGATCTCGAGCAAGCTTTGTCCAAGTATTTAATGACGTATTTAACGTCATTATAACGTATGACGTCATTAAATACGTATATAACGTATTTAATGTATGACACAGGATTTATCCTGTTTTTACAAGAAAATATGCATGGTTTAATGTACTTTTGCGAAAAGAACCGAAATCAAATTGAATACCATGGGTATAGTAAATATAAACCCATATTAATTTAAATTAAAGAAAATCTGGCACTTTGCTAGTGAAAAATATTATATGCTCACCCCGAAAGATTATTGCAGCTCAATTTTTTTCTATTTATGTTTTTTGACATTTTTCAAACTTCTACACTATCCCCCCCCCCCCCCCGTAAAACGTCGGGGTCAAAAATTTTACCGAATTCTATCTTTACATTGAAGCTTTGTTACCTTCTCCTGCACACGGAGAACTTACTGCATGTCAAACTTGGTTTTTCAAAAAAAGGTAAAATTTCTTGTTTCAACCCCCTCCCCTATCCTCAAAGATGTTATTGTGGGTCAAACTTTTTTTAAAGTTATTATTGCTTTGAAATAGTGACATATAATTCCCACGAAAAACTCTACATCTGCTTCAGGGAGTCATATTCTCTTATACACCTGCACCGTTGAGGGGGTCTCAGCCTGGGAGTTCCCATGCTCCTAAGAGATCTTGAATGAGAAAGACCGGCTATTAAAAACTGAAGTGGTTACACATTTGTTTAATGGTGGGTTTATAGGGTCCACAAACATTCAGGTGTTTGGTTGCAACCAGCCGGAGGTCACAAGTATGACCGCTCTATTCTCAAGAGAAAAATATATTGAGGATACTTTCGAAGGCTGTTATCCTTTCTAAAGGACATATATATATATATATATATATATATATATATATATATATATATATATATATATTATATATATATATATATATATATATATATATATATATATATATATAATATATATATATATATATATATATATAAACCTTAAAATACTAAGGATAGTGAAATTAAATCTAGTTGTTTTGAATTTCTTATGTGATAACTTTACATAAGTATATATGTTTTCAGAGGCAACCTTATAGCGTTGCCTATAGTAAAGGCCATAAGGCTCTTTTTTTTCCCAGAGGCGCTTCATATGGAAAGTGTCGCTTTAAGCTTGGTTTGCATCACAGTTTATAGAATTAGCAGTATGATCATACCCTATCTCACCCATCATAAAAACCCGGACCAAGGTGCGAGTGCTCCAGAGAACTTTTTTGCAGATAGAAACATAAGCGGCATTAGATCTTTTCACGGGTAGACAAGTCAGATTTCTCTTGGACACGAAACAAGTGGAAACCCGCTATTACGAATAATGCACTTTGTAACCATTTCTCATTGATTGACGGAAGCAGACTAACCCGCTAATGCAGAAAGAAGTGGGAGGAGCTTTTTGTTCGTACCGAGAATGAAGACCAGAAATGATCTACGATAAACTTACTGGATAATTCTATAAACTGTGGTTTGCATATTCAACTTAAGGCGTTACGCTTTACTCGTTTTAACAATTTTTTATTCATATATGTTAGTATCTGCTGTATGTGTTCTTCTATGACTGTTTATTTAATTTCTGCTCGTTTTGGGTTTCATTTATTATTTAATAGTAATTTCTGGTCATTTTGAGATTGAGCTATTGCAGGTTTCCATTTCTTCTGATCTTAAGTTTAATATGGCCTTTACTTTTCTTTAGAAATTTTTTTTCGGAAAGTATTTTTAATTAATTAAAAATAAGGAACAATCAGGCCTCAACTTCGATTTAAAAAGAAAACTTTGTATGTACTTGAGGAGTTTGTGCTTCTAGTTTACATCAGATCTAATAAAAAAGGAAAACAGGGGTAAAAAAAAAACAGTAAAAAAATAAACCAGAATATAAGGCACCAAACAGGTTAAGAAGGTATTTGAAAATTTTTAAAAAGATTTTCTTTTGAAAAGTTTTAAAAAATTGCTGTTTTGATATGAGTAAACCAGAGATGGGCATACGGGAGAAAATATTTGTGTTTAGTTGTCCTTGGTGTATCAAACTGGATAGCCAATTAAACTGAATTAATAAACTATCGCAATACATTTGTATGTCTCCTTCCTTGTTACTGAAGTCTGAAAAATTAGTGGTGTTTAATTCGATTGTGGCGTCAAGTGGAGATAAACGCCTTTACTAATTTCAGTCATAAAAAGGTAAATAGCCATGAAGGGACAGCATATGTGGTAACAATTCTTGTTGTAGAAATTTGGGTATATACCGCTGCTGTGGAAACTTTAGTAAGATTTCTGCAAAGACTGGCGTGGATGTTTGCCAAATCTGAACGCAAAAATGTGCCCAGTTCCCAGAATCGAAACTCTAAGAAATGGGATTCCAAAAAAAACATACCTAAAAATAGGGTGTGGTGGAGTGATATCCCCAAAAATTAGTTCTAAGGACCAAAATCTTTTAATTTAAACCTTTATTACCATTATGAAGCTCGCCGGCCGAACTGAATATTTTGTACATCCCAGGCTTATTTATGCATGCCCGTTTTACAGGTCTAGGTCTTAATATATTTGAATGTAGATTTCCGTTTTGTCACTGAAAATTCTTGTGTATCTAGTGTCTGGGTATAAACAGACAGATAAGTTTTCCTGGGAGATATGTAACTGAAATACACTGGAAAGACAACAATTAGAAGACACTGGATTGTATTAAACATACCTGCAAATACGATGGGAGGGATTAACATCCATAAAGATTAGTCTTTAAAAATCCCCTCAAAATTAAGGACTTTCAAGGGCTTAAATCCACACTATTCGTGGTTTCAGTTCACGCCCAAAATCTTCGGGTGGGGAAAATTCAAATCTTTCGAATCCTCGTCTGTAAAAAAAAGTGAAAAGAAAAGAAAATCTGAAAAAAAGAAGTATATGGTAACAACACTTTATTTTTATTGCTGCTTCCAGCGAGTGCGTATGAATAAAAAATTCAAATCCATTTGGTGTGGTCGTAAGGAAGTGGTATATTCAACTAGAGCAATCAATGAATTCTTGTGGTTAAGTAGAGACATCAAATTGCCAAGCTATACTCGAGGTACTATTTATTTTCAGTTGAAGTCTTTTTCATTGATTTCATGTAGAGTATAGAAGTGTTTTATATACTGTAGACAGTAGGGTGCAGTTTCAATCCTCCGAATATCTTAACCTAAATTTTTCTAATTCAGGTGCTTTCGGTTTTTTTTTTGCGCGTTTCTCAGGGTTTTTCTCAGATATTTGAAATCTATTGGCCAAATGGTGCTAGGAATAAACTGAATACAGTTTTTTTGGGCACTCTTGGATATTTTAGTATTCTTATTGATATTTAAGCGATCAAATTAATTTTACATTAGTTTTTTGCATTAGTTTTACAAGCTAATGTTGAAGTTAATCAATAAATTAGGCTAGACATTAGTTTTACAAGCTAATGTTGAAGTAAATAAATAAATTAGGCTAGAACCATTTTCCATGTTTAAAGGAAACATAATATTTTTAATTAATTTCATTTTTATGTTCCTGGCCTCCCCCAGGCTATTCAGCGTGTCCCCAGGTGGCGATTGGGGAACCCTCTACAGATATGTAGGGTACCTCCATAGGAGGCACGGACCAAGGGGGGAGTTTTGTCCCTGTGGATCCATAATAGAAACTGGGGCACCCTCGCCCGGGGTCATAAATACAGGCAGAGGAGGAAGAAGGCCCCTCAAATGTACACTCAAAAGGGCCCACTGGTTTGTCCACAAGTCCGATGAGTTGCAAACCTTCTCCCAGTAATGGGTTAAATTGCATGGTGATGCAGAACACCATCGCGGGAGGATCCTCTATAGGAGGACAACTGTGGCAGGGCGTATGATCCAGATCTATGGACGACGGCCTCTGCAAAGGGCTGCCTCGACCTTTTCGGGGTACCTGCAAGACTGGGGACCTTGCGGTCAACTCTATTCCCACTTGAGGAGTGACGCCCCTCGAGGAAATTATAGTCTAGTAAACGACACAGCATTCGCACGGGATTCTGACTAATGGACAATTTTTCTGGGCTTGGTATGTTTTGATAGGCGTCTTTGGGCTGAAAAACCTCTTCCTAGCTAATTTATCTATTATGGGTTGCCTCCCCGTAGTAGCATAATATTTGTAGACGTGAATATATAATGAGTCGGAGGTAATAGGCTTGAGACTGCCTGTGCAGGATTTCGACTCTTGTTGATAGAAGAGCATCGCCAAGTGCTGAAAACCATGTTGTGACCAAGATGGGCCCAGGATTGCACAAAGCCTCCATTCACGGAGGTCCCAGGGACTTCTTGCTGTCCGGTCCTAAGCCGGCTTTAGCTTGAGAAGATATGTGATCCCCGTCCTGCACTGGTATCCGGGATCATTGCTTTTCCTGAGGCGAAAATAATTTCAATGATTTAAAGAACATGAAAATTGGAACTTGGAATGTTACGACATGAAAACATGACTATCGTATCGACACTTTAACTGACGAATTCAGACGATTCGAACTGGATTTATTAGGAATTTCAGAAACTCATATCCCAGGGGTAGGAAGCATGAAATTAGGTGATATAGAATTTGTTTACTCAGGCAGGAAGGATGGGGTACATAGACAGGGAGTAGGGCTCATGATGAATAAGGAAGCTGCTAAGTCTTGTTTAGGCTGGGAAGGTATTAATAATAGAATACTAATTGCTCTTTTTATGACTAGAAAGTTCAGGGTATCAGTTATAGTAGTATACGCCCCTGTAGAACCAACCTTGGATGTGAAGGGAGATTTGTTTTGTGAGGAGGAATTAGCAACAGTACTAAAAGGATTAAAGGATAATAAGGCTCCAGGTGCTGATAGGGTGGTAAATGAGTTTCTTAAATATTGTGGCACTGAGGTTAGAAATAAGTTACTGAAGATTATGAATATGATTTTTGAAAAAGGGGAAGTACCTAACGATTTTAGGAAAACCTTAATTAAGCCACTTTATAAGAAAGGTGATAAAAGTGAGTGTGCTAATTATCGAGGAATTATTCTGGTCTCTGTAGGTAGTAAATTACTTAGTAATATGATACTTTTTAGACTGAGAGATGCCGTAGACAAAGTTTTAAGAGAAGAGCAGTGCGGTTTTAGAAAAGGTAGAGGATGTGTCGACCAAATTTTCACTCTTAGGCTAATAATTGAGAAGTGCCTGAGTTTTCAAACCCCTTTGGTCCTCAGTTTTATAGATTATGAGCAAGCGTTCAATTTTGTTGATAGAATAGCTATAGTAAAGGTTTTATCCTTGTATGGTAAACCAGACAAATACATTAAAGTGATTAGTGCTATGTACAAGAATAACACTGCTGCGGTTAAGGTAGGAAATGAGGTTAGCTGCTGGTTTTGTATTAAACCAGGAGTTAAGCAGGGTTGTGTTCTATCCCCCTTTGTATGGATTATTTTGATGGACTTTGTTTTAAGGAGCACAGGAAAGGCAATGGGAGACCACGGAATCAAATGGGGAGGAAAAAGTCTCCTGGACTTGGATTATGCTGATGATTTAAGAATCCTAGATGAAAGTGTGAGCAAAATGAATGAAGTTTGAGAGGTTTTGCGAGTTCAGGGTGCTAGAATTGGTTTGAAAATTAATGTTAGGAAGACTAAGTCACTAAGGCTAGGAATAAGTGAAGATGAGAAGGTGACGTTGGGTAATGAAAAGATTGATCAGGTGGGCAGCTTCACTTACCTTGGTAGTATTATTAGTAAAGATGGTGGGAGCAGTGAAGATGTTAAATACAGAATAGCCAAGGCTCAGGGTGTTTTTTCACAGTTAAAAAAAGTCTGGAAGAATAGGAAGATAAGTCTGCAAACCAAGATTAGAATATTAGAAGCTACAGTGATGACAGTGGTCAAATATGGCTCTGAAGCATGGACGCTCCGAAAAGCGGATGAAGATTTGCTAGATGTTTTCCAGAGAAATTGCTTAAGGATTGTTCTGGGTACCTGGCTGACTGACCGTATTTCAAACAATAGGCTATACGAAAAATGTGGTTCAATACCGCTCTCTAGGGCTATAATGAAAGAAAAGTTGAGGTGGCTAGGGCACATTGTGTGGACGAAGGATGACAGATTGCCGAAGATTGTTCTTTTCGGCTAACCATCTAGAGCTAAACGGAAAGCAGGTCGTCTCCGTCTGGGGTGGGAGGACGTCATAAAGAAAGATTTAAAGGAAATGGGAACTTCGTGGGCGGGTGTAAAAAGGGAGGCTTTGAATAGATTGGGGTGGAGGAGGAGCGTGCGTAGTTGTGTTGGCCTCAGGCAGCTTGGTGCTGCGGTGAGTTTTTAGTAGTAGTAGTAGTAATTGATCTGATTTGAATGAAGATATTCAGGAGTCTTGGTGTTTCAAAAAAAGCTTATTGACACTTTTCCTGGGTCAGTTTGAAAGTTCACTTTCACTATTTGATACAGTCTCCAGTCCATGTTTCCTATTCTTAAAAAATATGAATGTAAACTTGTCCATCTCTCTAGAACATCTTTCTAATTTTTAAAGTAAAGATGGAAACCTCACTCAGGAAACTAATCGTCCGGGAGCTATACCATTGTTTAACCTTGAATAGCTTTTTATTCTGAGCTTATTTTCATCTTTGCAATGTAAAATATTAAAATGCTTTTACTCCATCCAAAACCTCAGGCTTCAATCCTGTACCAGCAAGTCATATTGCATAAAATATGATGCCTAGATCCCCTTGAAGATGCCACTGGACGGTCAAAAATTTTAGTTCCTCTCTAAATCATCAAAAATAAAACTTCTTTGGTATTTCTGGGATTGGTTGGAATCCTTTTGGCTTTTGCTGAGTGATCTTACAATCCATATAATACTTCTTCTCTCTTTCTGAGTTAGTGTTTAAGTGACCTGTGTTATTCCCCTCCTTTGTAGGTCAATGTGCCTTTTTTCAAAAATAGACTCTAAAATATTAACAAATATACAAAATCCTTGTGTAATGCATATTCTTAAACTCTTCTTCTGTTCGTGCTTTTATCCTGTGGAATTTGGTTCATACTGAAGTATCCTGGATGTAACTGTTTTCCTCGTTTCCTGTTCCTTTCAAGAAAATAAATTTTTTACCTTAATATATTTCTCATATAGTTTCCTACATTTCCTTTCACTGCTCTATCTTTTGTAACATTAATCTACTCATATAAAATCTCATTTTAAAACAGGCCAATTTTAAATAGGCCGCTGGAAGGCGCTGGAAGGGACCATCTTTACCACCCAATATCACGCTGGTAAACATCGCTTTTTTAGAACGTTTACATTGGTTGAGAAGGCATGAAAATATATTCGATTTTAAATCAAACTTCACTGGCGATTCGTCTATTGCTTGACGAGAACACGTAGTCTCTTTCTGCGTACAATCCATACAGTGCTACTCTATCCTCGCGGGATCGAAGAATCACATTTTGAATGGAGACGTTCTCTTACGGAAAGTAGAATAATACTATCCCCTCCCCTCTATATTTTGAAAACTAACTTTTTTGATATTTTAGTTTCAAAATGATTTTTTAATTCATTAATAAACTAAAAATTCCCCTCCCCCCTAACAATATGCTCCAAACCTTTGCCACATGCAGTCAGGTAAGATTTGATGTAGGTCTGTTTAATATGATTTTTTTTGTGAATATTGGTATTTAATAAATGAATTTCTCTCTAAAAAAAAAAAGATTCCACAGATATAAATCTTAGTGTAGCCCTTGATGAAGCTGCAAGTAATGGTAGCAGAAAACTCGACCAAAGCCCCTAATACATCTTATAGCCAATTTTGGATTGAAAGTAGTGCAAATGTCAAGAACTTCCAGTGGATGAGAAGTGCGCCAAATCAACCATACTCCAATACAGTGCCGTCAGGATTAGCTTATGTAATTCCGCTTGCTTCTCGCCATCATCAAGTATTTCATTTTGATATAGTAGAAAAGAAACCAGTGCCCTGTTTTTAAAAATGTACATTCTCCTCTTACTGTAATTAAATAAATAAAAAAAGTATAAAAAACAAGTTTTTCAACTGACAGTGAGGTGCAACATTAAAACTTAAAACGAACAGAAATTATTACGTATATGAATGGGGTTGTCTCCTCCTCAACACCCCACTCGTTCACTAAAGTTTTTAGTACTTTGAAAAAAAGCTTCTTATTGTTCTAATTAAACGACCCTTGTGTTTCAGGAGTCTTTTTTAAAGAAGTGGGACAAAATTCAAACTTAAGCGTAAAGAACGAGGTGTTGAGGAGGCAAGCCCCTTAATATACGTACACATTTCTGTTCATTTTAAGTCTTAATGTTGCTCTTTACTTTCAGTTGAAAAAATTTGTTTTTTTATTTAATGTCTTATCGTTTTTTAAATAATCCCAGGAAATCTGGTCTCACCTCCACGGAGAAATACCCTCCCACGACAATATCCACTAGACAGTTCAATCCTGGTGAAAATTTACCCCAGACAATTACCCTTAACAGCTCCACGCGTAAAATTGAGACGGAAAAGAGAAAGCAAGACATATAAAAAGAACTTTGTATGGGAATTCTTGCAAACTCCCCCAGTGTATAATTTCCCCTGACAATTTCACCTCCTGAAAACTTCCCTCCCAATAGAAAATTTTCTCGTGGAAAACCCCCAGCAGAAAATTCGTCCATCCCCCCCCTCCCAAAAAAAAAATATGCATACTTCGCAATAACAAATACTATACGTGAAAAATGGGCAAATTTTATAACTTAAAGACCTTTCCTCATTAGTATGATTTGTGTTGTGGTGTTCTGGCGCTGGTGTGGCCTTCTCTGTTATCTCCTACCCTGTATATATATATATATATATATATATATATATATATATATATATATATATATATATATATATATATATATATATATATATATATATATATATATATACATATATATATATATATATATATATATATATATATATATATATATATATATATATATATGTATATATATATATATATATATATATATATATATATATATATATATATATATATATATATATATATATATATATATATATATATATATATATATATATATATATATCCTGTATTTGTTATTTCGGCATTTTCTTATGTTTGTTTATGGCCGACACATCGAGCCCTGCTCTCCGTCGACCAGTTTAGAAATTTATTTGTCATGTGTTTTTGTCAATAAAAGATCTTGATCGTGATATTCCCCTGGGTCCGGGGGGGGGGGTCATATTATATTCAAGGGCACAGTTATTGGGCCTTTCAGCTATGATGAACAAAATGGCTATCTCAAAATTTCGATCAGACAACTTTGGGGGAAAATGGGCGGGGGAAGGAGCCTAGTTGTCCTCCAATCTTTTTGGTCACTAAAAAAGGGCACTAGGACTTTTAATTTCCGTTTCAATAAGCGCTCCCACGATATTCTAGGGCCACTCGGTCCATATGATCACCTCTGGAAAAAAATAAAATAAAGACGCATCCGTGATCTTTTTTCTGACAAAAACTACAAAATTCCACATTTTTGCAGATAGGAGCTTGAAACCTCTACAGTAGGGTTTACTGGTACGCCAAATCTTTACTGGTACTCCCAAAAAAAATATATGCATGCTTCCCAATAACAAAAACTATACGTGAAAAATGGGCAAATTTTATAACTTAAAGACCTTTCCTTATTAGTATGATTTGTGTTGTGGTGTTCTGGCGCTGGTGTGGCCTTCTCTGTTATCTCCTACCTTGTATATATATATATATATATATATATATAATATATATATATATATATATATATATATATATATATATATATATATATATATATATATATATATATATTATATATATATATATATATTATATATATATATATATATATATATATATATCCTGTATTTGTTATTTCGGCATTTTCTTGTTTGTTTATGGCCGACACATCGAGCCCTGCTCTCCGTCGACCAGTTTAGAAATTTATTTGTCATGTGTTTTTGTCAATAAAAGATCTTGACCGTGATATTCCCCTGGGTCCGGGGGGGCGGGGTCATATTATATTCAAGGGCACAGTTATTGGGCCTTTCAGCTATGATGAACAAAATGGCTATCTCAAAATTTTGATCAGACAACTTTGGGGGAAAATGGGCGGGGGAAGGAGCCTAGTTGTCCTCCAATCTTTTTGGTCACTAAAAAAGGGCACTAGGACTTTTAATTTCCGTTTCAATAAGCGCTCTCACGATATACTAGGGCCACTCGGTCCATATGATCACCACTGGAAAAAAAATAAAATAAAGACGCATCCGTGATCTTTTTTCTGACAAAAACTACAAAATTCCACATTTTTGCAGATAGGAGCTTGAAACCTCTACAGTAGGGTTTACTGGTACGCCAAATCTGAGGGTGTGATTTTAATTAAGATTTTATGACTTTTAGGAGGTGATTCCCTCTTTTTCGAAAATAATGCAAATTTTCTTGGGCTCGTAGCCGTTAATGGGCAAGACTAAACTTAATAATAAACTTAAAATATAAATGTGTTTACTTTTATAACTTTAATAAATCAAATAATATTAAGATTTTGATTACTAGGTATCAGTATATGTATATTGAACTGACCATGCACATTCATTTGTATTTTTTTTCAGTAAAGTGCAAATTATGTTCTGGCCTTGGGAAGGCATAGGGGTTTTGAGCCCAACTTAAGTTAATTTCTGCTCGTGTTGAGTTTGACTCGGTTATTTATTGTAATTTCTGTTCGTTTTGAGTTTCATTTATTTATCGATGCTGATTTGTGGTAGTTTCGAGCTTGGTAGATTATTTGATTTTATTTTTGCTCATTTTTTGTTTAATGGAGTTCTTTACTTTTCTTTGAAAAACTTATTTTGTGGGAAAAGTTTTTTGAATTAATTTCTGTTCGTTTTATATTGACATAGTCTTTTCAGAGAAAAAGAAAATAATACTTTAAATATTTTTGTTTTTTTAAAGATTCATAGTTTGGCCTGCTATTTGTATGCTGGAGAAAAATTTTCAGCAATTTTTAACAACATATACCCTCTTAAAAATCTGGACACAAATAGAAGTGTTTAATTTAGTTTCATACCTCGTCTAGTTGACCTGAAATTGAAAAGTTGATACCATTCGCAAAAAAAAATCTGTTTACTTTCTTTGATAGATTGGATACACTTACGCTATTTTGATTTGGTTAAATATTAAGAGAAGAAGCAGCCCCGAAAGTTTGAACATAAAACCCTCAGTCGTTCTTGGGGCTCTACTCTACTGCTGAAATCCCTTATTGGGAATTAGCATTAACACAGTGCATTTTGATTTAATCTTATGGCAACATTTAGTTTTTAAACATAAAGTCAAATGGGAGGGTGGGCGTGGGAGGGGGATTAGTTTCCTCCAATCACTTTCGACCTATTAAAAAGGACATCAGCCCTTTCTATTTTCAATCGAATGAGCCCTTTTCGAAGTTCCTACGACAACTCCTTCAATACAAAGTGCCCTGGTCTAAACAACAACAACAACAAAAAAATAATACATTATACCCACATCGATCTTAACTACAGAAATGTCAAGCCTTCCAATCACTTTCGACTATTAAAAAGGGCACTAGGCCTTTAGATTTCCAATCAAATAAGCCCTTTTTGAGTTTCTACGACAACACTTCCTATAAACACCTTATATGCCCCCAGGGCATCTCTTACTCTAAGGGCTGTGAGGGTGGTTGTAATCCTCTAAGACCTAATTTCCAGAACCTTCAACTACGTTAAACAAAATGGTTATCTCAAAATTTTGATTGGATGTGTCTGGGAAAAAGGTGGGCGTGAAAGGGGCGTTAGTCTTTCTCCGATCACTTTCGATTATTAAAAAAGGCACTAGCCCTTTCAATTTCCAATCAAATGAGCCCTTTTGAAGTTTCTACGACAACGCTTTCAATAAAAACCTTATATGCCCCCTGGGGATAACTTACAACCCTCGCCCTGAGGGCTGGGTGGGGGGGTGTCATCCTCACAGGCCTAATTTCCAGAACTTTCTCCTACGTTCAACAAAATGGCTATCTGAGAGTTTTGATTGGTTGTGTTTGGGGGAATGGTGGGCGTGAGAGAGGGGTTAGTTACCGTCCAATCACTTTCAACTATTAAAAATGGCACTAGACCTCTTATATGGTCCCAGGGCATAACTTACAACCTTCGCCCTGGGGACTCTGGGGGGTTTGTCATCCTTAAATACATAATTTCTAGAACTTTCAAATACGTTGAACAAAATGGCTATCTCTAAACTTTGATTGAATGTGTTTGGGGAAGTGGAGGGCGTAAGAGGGGGGGTAATTACTCTCCACTCACTTTCGACTATTAAAAAGGGAAATTTCAATTTCCAATCAAATGAGCCCCTTTTGAAATTTCCACAACAACTTTCTATATAAACCTTATATGCCCCCAGGGCATAATTTACAACCCTTGCAATGAAAGCTCTGATGGGGTTATCATCCAAAAAGACCTAATTTCCAGAACTTTCGAATACGTTGAACAAAATGGATATTTCAAAATTTTGATTGGATGTGTTTGGGGAAATGGTGGGCGTGAGAGGGGAGTTAGTTGACCTTCAATCACTTTCAACTATTAAAAAGGGCAGTAGGCCTTTGAATTTCCAATCAGATGATGGGGGGGTGTCATCCTTACAGGCCTAATTTCCAGAACTTTCTCCTACGTTAAACAAAATGGCTACCTGAAAATTTTGATTGGATGTGTTTTGGGGAATGGTGGGCGTGAGAGAGGGGTTAGTTACCGTCCAATCACTTTCAACTATTAAAAATGGCACTAGCCCTCTCAATTTCCAATTGAATGAGCCCCTTTTGAAGTTTTTATCACAGAGTCTCTATCATTAAAAACCTTATATGCCCCCAGGGCATAACTTACAACCTTCGCCCTGGGGACTCTGGGGGGTTTGTCATCCTTAAATACATAGTTTCCAGAACTTTCAACTACGTTGAACAAAATGGCTGTCTCTAAACTTTGATTGAATGTGTTTGGGGAAATGGAGGGCGTAAGAGGGGGGGGGGGTTAATTACTCTCCGCTCACTTTCGACTATTAAAAAGGGCAATTTCAATTTCCAATCAAATGTTCCCCTTTTGAAATTTCCACAACAACTTTCTATGTAAACCTTATATGCCCCCAGGGAATAATTTACAACCCTTGCACTGAAAGCTCTGATAGGGTTATCATCCTAAAAGACCAAATTTCCAGAACTATCGAATACGTTGAACAAAATGGATATCTCAAAATTTTGATTGGATGTGTTTGGGGAAATGGTGGGCGTGAGAGGGGGGTTAGTTGACCTTCAATCACTTTCGACTATTAAAAGGGCAATAGCCGTTTCAATTTTCAATTGAATGAGCCCTTTTGGATGTTTTTACAACATCAATTTCAAAAAATAACCTTACATGCTTCCAGGGCATAACTTAAAACCCTTGCCCTGAGGGTTGTGGGGGGGATGGATTATCATCCTTAAAGACCTAATTTCCAAAACTTTCAACTGCGTTGAATAAAATGGCTATCTAAAAATTTTGATTGGATCTGTTTGGGGAAAAGGTGGTCGTGAGAGGGGGGTTAGTTACCCTCAAATCACTTTCGGCTATTGAAAAGGGCACTAGCCCTTTGAATTTCCAATCGAATGAGCCCTTTTTCAAGTTTCTACGACAAACATTTCAATAAAAACCTTATATGCCCCCAGGGCATAACTTATAACCCTTGTCCTGAAGACTGTGGGGGAAGTGTCCTGCTCAGAGGTATAATTTCCTGAACTTTAAAGTGCGTGGAACAAAATGACTATCTAAAAATTTTGATTGGATATGTTTGGGGAAATGGTGGGCGTGGAAGAGGTGTGTGTTGCCTTCCAATCACTTTAGATTATTAAAAAGGGCACTAGACTTTCAATCGAATGAGCCCTTTATGAAGTTTCTACGACGACGCGTTCAGTAAAAACCTTATATGCCCCCAAGCATAACTTACAACCCTTACCCTGAGGACTGTGGGGGAGTGTCCTCCTCACAAACATAATTTCTGTCTGGAAATCCACAACACTGAACAAAATGGCTATATAATAATTTTGATTGGATGTGTTTGAGGAAAAGGTGGGCGAGAAAGGGGGGCAATTTGCCCTCAAATCACTTTCGACTATTAAAAAGGGCACTAGACCTATGAATTTCCAATCGAATGAGCAATTTTTCAAGTTTCTACGACAAAGATTTCAATAAAAACTTCTATGCCCCCAGGGCATAACTTATAACCCTTGCTCTGAAGACTGTGAGGGGAGTGTCCTGCTCAAAAGTATAATTTCCTGAACTTTAACTGCGTGGAACAAAATGGCTATTTCAAAATTTTGATTGGATATGTTTGGGGAAATGGTGGGCGTGGAAGGGGTGTTAGTTGCCTTGCAATTACTTTCGACTATTAAAAAGGGCATAAGCCATTTCAATTTCTAATCGAATGAACCCTTTTGAAGTTTCTACGACAACGCTTTCTAGAAAAACTTTATATGCTCCCAGGGCATAACTTACAATCCTTGTCCTTAGGGCTGTGAGGGGGTTGTCATCCTCAAAGACCTAATTTCCAGAACTTTAAACTACATTGAACAAAATGGCTATCTCAAAATTTTGGTTGGATGTGTTTGGGGAAAAGATGGGCGTGAGAGGGGGGTTAGTTACCATTCAATCACTTTCAACCATTAAAAAGGGCAGTAGGCCTTTGAATTTCCAATCAAATGAGCCTTTTTTGAAGTTTCTATGACAACGCCTTCTATAAAAAGCTTATATGCCCCCAGGGCATAGCTTACAACCCTTGCCCCGAGGGTTGTGGGGGAGTGTCCTCCTCAAAAACATATTTTCTATCTGGAAATCAACTACGCTGAACAAAATGGCTATCTCAAAATTTTGATTGGATGTGTTTGGGGGAATGATGGGCACAGGGGGGGGGCTAGTTACCCTCCGATCACTTTTGACTATTAAAACGGGGCACTAGCCCTTTGAATTTCCAATCGAATGAGCCTTTTTTGAAGTTTCTACGACAAAGCCTATTATAAGAACCTTCTATGCCCCCAGGGCATAAACTTAAAACCCTTGCCCCGAGGGTTGTGGGGGAGTGTCCTCCTCAAAAAGATATTTTCTATTTGGAAATCAACTACGCTAAACAAAATGGCTATCTCAAAATTTTGATTGGATGTGTTTGGGGGAATGATGGGCGAGGGGGGGGGGCTAGTTACCCTCCAATCACTTTCGACTATTAAAAAGGGCACTAGCCACTCCATTTTGCAATCGAATGAGCTCTTTTCGAACTTTCTACGACAACTCCTTCGATACGAAGTGCCCGGGTATGGAAAAAAAACACATTGTGCCCGCATCGTTCTTTACTTAGGCAGCGCTAGCGCGCTGTCTATGATTATAGCATAAATGTGGACAAAGTAACCTAGTACGCTAATCTAGCCTAACCTAAGCTTTCCACTATCACTACACATTGCAAAATAAATGAGTTTTATGATTACATTCCAAGTGACGCTATCCAAGTGTAGTCGATATAAACGTAAGTCCTCAGAAAAGCCCCCAAATCCTACTCTAAGTTTGCCCTTATTGTTAAAAATCAAGTTAACCAAATACTTATCTACCTGAATTTTAATTTCATTCTAGAATCCTGTATATTTTAAATTCCCTCCGTTTAAAATCCCTTAACGACCCGTTAAACATACAAGATACGCCCACAACACCTGTATACTCAATCCGTCATTATTTTAAGTGTGCAGTTCCGCCTCAGCAATCTAAATACGAATGACGCCCTTTAAAAAAAAAAAAAAAAAAAAAAAAAGTATTTTTACCACTTTAAAAATGTGCTTATAGATATAATTAAAAAATAATCGAAAAAAAGGAACTTCTGTGATTGTTCATAACATTTTTCTGTGTAAGTTTTAATGCCTCTGTTTAAAAGTCGAAAAATTAATAAGTTGCAAAAGCAGAAGCTCCATTCTATTCCAGCTCCATTACTATTTGAGAACGTACAACAACCATTTATATGAAAGGGGATGGGGCCAATCAAAAAATTAAAACAAGCGAACCAAATTATACATGGTAATGATCAGAAAGCAAAACTCGTCAAGTGTGACCTAAATTTTAAAAATAGAAAACTGAAAAAATTATAAATAACAAATTGATGAATCAACAGCAGATGTGGCACGTTCTATGTCTCCTATAAAAAAATTGTTAGTGCTGCTGTTGTTTTCAGGAATGAAATTGTGAGATCAGGTTATTGAATATTGACAGGGAATATTTCAATGGACATTGTTTTGGCCTACTATTCTTTAAAGTGGTAAAAGAAATGACATCACAATAAATTGTTGTTTTGACCATTTTGTGCAACAAGACAGCAATTTTGACCCAAACGGAGCCAAAATTTCATCAAGCGACAGTTCTGTGATAGTCAATCAGCACAAACTATTGAACAGCCCCGTATTGAGTCTACTATATTATGGGTAGATATGGACTCACGTGACGGCAAATTCCGTTCTAAACGTAGATTCAGCCGGTATAAACCAACGGTTGTTCCGCATAATTATTTGACAGATTTTTCCGAAGAAGTTTGCCCATTAGAGACTTTATTTATATTATATAAGATAGCGTGTTACATAGTCCCACGCGAGCTTTTCAAATGAACAGCAAATCTTTTTGTTGGGGGTAAGGTGCAGAGCTGATCAGATTAAAAATTTTCATATTTTTCAACTTTTGGCTGCTCACCCTTTAAGGTAAAAATTGCCCAACTACTTGGGGAATATCTTAAACTCCAGCCTAAAGGGATAAGCAATTGACATATTACAAGTTACATATACGATACCATAGTACATACGGTAATTGCACACGAGGCTTTAAACAAACAGTGAATCTTAACTGCGGAGGTCTCACATTCAAAAAGCAAATTTTTAAGTCCCAAATCTTCCAACTTATGGCTGCTTAACCTGAAAAAAGAATTAGGTCAAAATTTACCAACCTTTTCGAGGATGCCTCTGAGGCAGTTCCCAACAGGTGAGCAATTTATATCTTAGCCCCCTTCATCTGAATGAATAAATGTTGACTAACCAGTAAGATTGCTTGTCAAGCCCATGTCATTCTTTCCCTCTAGTTTGGGAAAGATTTTAGGTATTAAATTGAGGATAAAGTTGATATACTTACCAACACAGAGGGGAAGGGTACTCTCCCAACAGTAAGAATCAGAAGAATCCCCATGGCTTTGAAAAAAGAAAATCATGACTTACAAATTCGCCTTTTGCAATCAAAATACCCCCCCCCCCCGGAAACGTCTTTAGAGATAAGCTTTTTCCAGGGGCTATAGAATCCAACCAATAGTCGCAATAAATAGAGAGAAGACTTTTCCATCTGAAATATATTCATTTTAAGTTATAACGTCAGTTTAATTTGAAAAAAAAAATTATCTTTTAATTTGCTTTTAACAACAACAAGATGACACCTTATCAAACTTCTGTTACCCGCCAATGCTCTCCACCACAGTTTATATAATTAGTATATTCTGTCTACTGTGCTCTCCACAGAGTGACAATGGTCGCTAAAGTTGTATCAACCTATCATAAAACTAAAAATTAAAGAGACAGTCTTACAGTGTAAGTCGTCGTTCCTCAGCCCTTCCAAGTTTGTGACCTCCTCCAAATAGTTTAAAAATAAACTCTTCTTACGAAAATCTGTTTTACATGGGGAGGCCAGAAAAAAAAAATTTATAATAGGCCTACACGAGAGACACATCGCTCAATATTAAATCAATGCTATTGTGTTGACTATGTCGCCCATTGAATTGGCGTACACCAGAGCAATCCTAGGTAACTGTGGAGTTCAAATTTTGTAAATTTAGACTTACCAATCATTAGTAATTCTATATGATATTAAATAAAAAAAAACAAGTTTTTTTTTAACTTAAAGTAAGGAGTGACATTAAAACTTAAAACGAACAGGAATTATTCTGTATATGGAAAGGGACTGTCCCCTCCTCAATGCCTCGCTCTTTACGCTAAAGTTATACTCTGTCTCTCAAGTTTATTTTTTAAAACAATAAATAACTTTAGCGTAAAGAGCGAGGCATTGAGGAGGGGACGAACCCCCTCATATACGGAATAATTTCTGTTCGTTTTAAGTTTTAATGTCGCTCATTGCTTTCAGTTAAAAAAATTTTTTTTTTATTTAATTTCTTAACGTTTTTGAATTAATGCAGCTTTGATTTTGGCTCACCGTACATGAATAATTAAAACGAAATTTGCATATTAATTTTACTTTTTTGGCTAAATGGCTTTCTCGAAACTTTGTTCTGACGTAACTTACGAATTAACTTACCTAACGAACTTCTATATTCGTGTGTTTTTATTACATATATTAGGGATTTTACCCCATAGTCAATGCCTCGCTCTTTACGCTAAAGTTCGAATTTTGTTCGAACCACAAACCCCTGAATAATTAGAATAGATAGCTCTTTTGAAAGTACCAAAAAAACTTTAGCGTAAAGGGCGAGGTATTGACTAAGGGGCGAACCCCCTCATATACGGAATAATTTCTGTTCGTTTTAAGTTTTAATGTCGCTCATTGCTTTCAGTTAAAAATTTTTTTTTTTTATTTAATTTCTTAACGTTTTTGAATTAATGCAGCTTTGATTTTGGCTCACCGTACATGAATAATTAAAACGAAATTTGCATATTAATTTTACTTTTTTGGCTAAATGGCTTTCTCGAAACTTTGTTCTGACGTAACTTACGAATTAACTTACCTAACGAACTTCTATATTCGTGTGTTTTTATTACATATATTAGGGATTTTACCCCATAGTCAATGCCTCGCTCTTTACGCTAAAGTTCGAATTTTGTTCGAACCACAAACCCCTGAATAATTAGAATAGATAGCTCTTTTGAAAGTACCAAAAAAACTTTAGCGTAAAGGGCGAGGTATTGACTAAGGGGCGAACCCCCTCATATACGGAATAATTTCTGTTCGTTTTAAGTTTTAATGTCGCTCATTGCTTTCAGTTAAAAAAATTTTTTTTTTATTTAATTTCTTAACGTTTTTGAATTAATGCAGCTTTGATTTTGGCTCACCGTACATGAATAATTAAAACGAAATTTGCATATTAATTTTACTTTTTTGGCTAAATGGCTTTCTCGAAACTTTGTTCTGACGTAACTTACGAATTAACTTACCTAACGAACTTCTATATTCGTGTGTTTTTATTACATATATTAGGGATTTTACCCCATAGTCAATGCCTCGCTCTTTACGCTAAAGTTCGAATTTTGTTCGAACCACAAACCCCTGAATAATTAGAATAGATAGCTCTTTTGAAAGTACCAAAAAAACTTTAGCGTAAAGGGCGAGGTATTGACTAAGGGGCGAACCCCCTCATATACGGAATAATTTCTGTTCGTTTTAAGTTTTAATGTCGCTCATTGCTTTCAGTTAAAAATTTTTTTTTTTATTTAATTTCTTAACGTTTTTGAATTAATGCAGCTTTGATTTTGGCTCACCGTACATGAATAATTAAAACGAAATTTGCATATTAATTTTACTTTTTTGGCTAAATGGCTTTCTCGAAACTTTGTTCTGACGTAACTTACGAATTAACTTACCTAACGAACTTCTATATTCGTGTGTTTTTATTACGTATATTAGGGATTTTACCCCATAGTCAATGCCTCGCTCTTTACGCTAAAGTTCGAATTTTGTTCGAACCACAAACCCCTGAATAAATAGAATAGATAGCTCTTTTGAAAGTACCAAAAAAACTTTAGCGTAAAGGGCGAGGTATTGACTAGGGGGTGAACCCCCTCATATACGGAATAATTTCTATTCGTTTTAAGTTTAATGTTGCTCCTTACTTTCAGTTGAAATAACAATTTTTTTTATTTAATTTCTGATCGTTTTTTAAATAATGCTGGGAAATCCGGCGCCCCCTTCATAGAAATTTCCCTTCCCCCAAGGAAACCTCCTCCACTGAAATATCCTCCCCCGTAACTCCCTTTACCACCCCCCCCCCCAGAAAAACACAAAATTCCACATTTTTGCAGATGTGAGCTTGGAACTTCTATAGTAGGGTTCTCTGATACACTGAATCTGATGATGTGATTTTCATTAAACTTCTATGACTTTTAAGGGGTTGTTTCCCCTTTTTTCGAAAATAAGGCAACTTTTCTCAGGCACGTAGCTTTTGATGGGTAAGGCTAAACGTAATGAAACTTATGTATTTGAAATCACCATAAAAATTTGATTCTATTGATGTATCTATTGGTGTCAAAATTCTGGTTTTAGAGTTTCGGTTACTACTGAGCCGGGTCGCTCCTTACTTACGGTTTGTTACCACGAACTGTTTGAAAGAGTTTTTTTCGGGGTATTCCTACTTCCAAAGAAGTTACTAGTGTGGATTGCTTTTGATTAATAACTCCAAATTTAACAAGAAGTACTTAGCTAAAATCAGCAGAAAAATTATATTTTTCAATTATTTAAACTTAAAAAAGAACATGAAAATTGTTATTTTGTAAGAATTTTTAATTTTAGTGTCAGGACAAGAAAAATGGCTTACTAAACGTTCACTGTTAAATTTTATGAATTTTTTTAAAAGATAGAGAATAACTAAAAACTATGGTAAAAATGTTCCCATTAGCAAAGTAGCTTTTAGGGATCTTCAAATTTGTAAATTACTTTGAATGGTGAGCTCAATGACAGAAATTACATTTTGGGATGAGTGTCAGTCATTTCACTATTAGAAAAAAACAAAAAGTCAAAATAGAAAAAGTAGTTTTTACAAAAATTCTGAACATTTAAGCCCCTATAATAAATATTTTTCCCTAAAACCAAAGTGTATACACATTGCAATCTTTCCGTTTTGGACCAAAAGCAAAGAAAGAACACCTAGGTAACATAGCCTATTTAAAAAACTTTTTTTTTTATCTTAATTCATATAGCTTTTCTGGACTTCAAAATACGTGGACACGCTCCTTTGAGTAAATTGTATTCGCTAGTATCCGTCGATGGCGGTTCAAATTTTTGGATTTTTTGCAAATCGCGGATATTGGTGAATGGCTCACTTTTATGGTTGTTAGGTATTTGGTTTTAATTCTTATAATTTTTGGCTTTTGTTGAATTTTATTCATCTTTTAATTTTTTGGTTTTTTCATTTTTTTTTACGTTCACATTGACTTTCCGCGTTTTATTTTGTTGGTTTTTTCTTCGGCACTCTCATTGATTGTATTTTTTTCGTTTCGCGGTGAAGAAAAGAGGCGTTTGTCCCCTCAAAATATTCGCTTTGTTGTGTTTTGTCAGTATTTTCATTTGGCCTTTAAAAACCCAATTTTTGCTCGTTTTTCTTTCTTTATAGAATTGTCCATTCTAGGCACAGAAATAGCCAGGGAAGTTATGGTGATATTATCAACAGCCTCAAGAAAAAGACTAACTGTTGTGGCAATAGCCTCTTCTTCCAACATTCACCAGAGGACCTATGCTGCCAAAACCCAGTATATACATTTTTCAGCTTTTCGAGAATATCCCAAAGTCATTATTACTTTCTCTTTGGGGAAACGAAGAAATAGACGAAGACACCGAATTTTGTCAATAGGTTTTTCAATTTCCGTTTTCTTCCCGTTTTCTACAACTTTGTTATCTGCTGGTCGTAGATTCTAGGTTCGGTTTTTATGGCCTTCTGGTCATCTGTCTGGGGCAAACGCAAAGCAGGTCGTCCTAAAATAGAGCTGGGAGAGGTCATAAGAAAGAACTTTAGAAAAAATTGGAAACAGGGAAAGTGGAAATTCCAACTTAATAAAAGAAGTCAAAAGCTGTTTGGCGCAACCATTTTTCTTGGAAATGGACATGTAAGCATAAAGTAAGGTGGCGGAGAAGCAACGATAAAAGCAAACCTTTTCAAACTCTACTCTCAAACTGATGAAATTCTGCAAAGACTTTAGGCATATGCACCATTATAAAGTGCGACTGGCCATCTTGGCTCGTGATAGCCATTTTTTCTGGAATAGAAATCGTACCTTATCAGCAAAGGACCCAAGAATCTGTATTGGATGGGGTTCATACCTTCCTGATTTTATTTCAAATACATTTGAAAAAATTAAGGGCAATATGTTTAGTGACCGCAGGATAACTTATAATTATTTCTAAATGACGTAAGAGTGATCAGAACAGTGAGAGGGGCTGCGCGCGTGATGAATACCGCACGCGCGCAAATTTGACTTGCACTCATTTCAGCAAAAATCCCTCTTTTTGGGACTTGATTTGCAATCTTTTGAAGCCTCAGCAATTGGCAACTCTGATCAGTATACATAAATATACATGTATAGCTATACAGCAAAACGTAACTAAATTCCTTTTTCAAAATTGTTGTTCTAAAAAGGAGGCAAAACTAGAATAGAAACAGCAAGGGAACGGGAAGAAACATCATTGCCGACAATTCATCATTGAGCAAAGCCTACAAGACATCTGTTAGGCTTATAGATGAGAATGAGACTGACAATCACAGGCATCAAAATTTACTTCCTCTGTCAGCAGCTGAAGAAATTCATAGTATTGGAATAGTTCCGGCGAAGACACCTGGGTCTTGGTTCCTTTAGCCTTGCACCTGGGACATATCTTTTGAGAAATGCACTGCGGTATAAACAGCCAAGAAAATTTTTGCCGATGAATGAGAACTACTGTCAACTGGGAAAGTAGTTCATTCCTGGGGAAAGAAGGCATTTGCCAGACGGCTTGACAGAACCTACTTTGTGTAAATGATCCGAGACGATGGGAGATATATGACTAAGCTTGTGAAAGCTAAAACAATCACATTACAAATTATGGAATAAGGTTTTCTCAGGTCTCTTAAATTAGACAAATTTGAATTTTGGCCTAAAAACCCCAGCCCTAAGATTGTTTAAGTTCCCGAGTATTCTAACGCATCCTTCTATGTCTTGATTTTCTGTGTCTATCTATCTTTTAACTTTTTTTTTTACTCTATAACAAGAAGAAAATTAACATTTCGGGTGTATTAATATCTCACGACGAAAAGAAAACTGATCAGAAGGCCACGTGATTAACAGGGATGCCAATTCACGAAAAAGAAGGAGAAGGGTCAAACATTTTTCTTTTAATGGAGAGACAAAATTTGTCTATTTAACTTAGTTCAACTTATGCCCTGGGGCATATAAGGTTTTATAGAAAGCGTTGTTGTAGAAACTTCAAAAACGGCTCATTCGATATTGGAAATTGAAAGCGCCTGTGCCCTATTTAATAGTTGAAAATGATTGGAGGGCAACTAACTTCCCTCTCAAGCCTACCATTTCCCCAAACGCATCCAATCAAAATTTGAGATAGACATTTTGTTCAACGTAGTTGAAAGTTCTGGAAATTAGGTCTTTGCCAGCGTTGTCGTAGAAACTTCAAAAAGGACTCATTCAATTGGGAATAGAGAGGGCTAGTGTCCTTATTAATAGTCAAAAGCGATTTGTACAATATTTTTTTCAAATTCTAGAAGGGACAATTTTCTTTTTTTTTCTCGACGCCCAGCTTGCATGGCACGTATCTTCTTTTTTACACTTACCTACCCTATTACACTAAACTTTAAACAGAACTAGCGCTATCGTAACTTTTGCCGTGTCGACGTTAATTTGATAAAAAGTTAATTTAAAGTGTGCATCCACCTTTATGTTTTCACAAAAAAATGAGCCTGGCAACACATGAACCACATTCTCGCCAATTATTATTTTTTAGTTTGACAGAAACTACTTTGGGCAACTGAACCAAGATGATAAAAGATGATAATTTGACTAAGCTTTTGAAAGCTCAAAGAATCACACTACAATTTGCAAACGAGGATTATTTTAGAGTTGGAATATTGAAGAAAAATATAATTTTCCTCATGTTGAATTTTTTGCAAGTTATTTTATGTCAATTTTAGGAAGTAATGGGCCTTGAAGGCCTGAGCCTCGATCCAGGGACAGTGGGCAGGGCTGTACTCAGCGGGTGGGTTGGGGGGTTTGAACCCCCCCCCCCCCCCCCCCAAAATGCTTGTCTGACTTTTAAAAACGTAACAAATATGGATATAAACAAATTTTGTATGCGTTTTTTTAGTTTTTGTTGTGTACACCCCCCCCCCCCAAAAAAAAAAAAAAAAAATTAGCAAAACCCCATAAGAAAAAAAAATCCTGGGTACGGCCTTGACAGTGGGTCTATCCTGATTATAATAATAACAATTTCAATTCCACAAACAATTTAAGGTAAACACAGAGGAGAATTTTCCCTATTCACTCCACGTATCTTTTGCTGACTGCCTTCCCCAGTAAATTTCTGAGGATTTTATAACTTTTGACATATTATCTTAGCGTGATTTTATACTCCTAGTCTTTTTCTTATAGAGGGACACGGTATTTTTACATCCAAAGAACATTTCCTTGCCAGTTGAAGTGCCTAGGACATCAAACTAAAACATTTTTGACCCCCTGAATTCACCTTGTTCCATTCATACAAGAAAACCATGATTTTATAAGATTTTTGTTTTGGCTGTTCTTTGGACGGCCCTATTTCATCGTCAGTGTTGACATGTTGAACCTGAAAATAAATAGGCAAAACTAATTAATTAAATTTCACGCTCGTAAAAAGTTAAATATTAGCAATTTGTTGGTTCCCGAAAACCATCTTCAAAGGAAACCTATACCTTTTAAGCTTTTGGATATCATATTTTTCTAGATTTTTTGCTGATCCTTCGCGTACACTTTTTTTTTTCTTTTTTTTTTAAGTTTGGCATCCGCTATTACCAGGAATTACATAGTTACATATATAGGCCAATTCATTCAAAACAAAGTTTTTAATTTTTCCTAATTTTTAAAGATATAATTGGATGTGTAAGTTTTATTTCAACTCAAACAATACTACGGTTCTTGGGATTATTTTCCATGTTGTGTATAATGAATACGACTAAATCCCTTCGTTTAAAGCATTTTATGGTAAGTCAAAACAAAACAGGCTAGCCGAAGGTAAGCTCTCTTTTCTAGATTAAATAAAAAAAAACAAGTTTTTTTAACTGAAAGTAAGGAGCGACATTAAAACTTAAAACGAACAGAAATTATTCTGTATATGAAAGAGACTGTCCCCTCCTCAACGCCTCGCTCTTTACGCTAAAGTTTGACTCTGTCTCACAACTTTATTTTTTAAAACAATAAAAAACTTTAGCGTAAAGAGCGAGGCGTTGAGGAGGGGACAGTCCCTTTCATATACGGAATAATTTCTGTTCGTTTTAAGTTTTAATGTCGCTCCTTGCTTTCAGTTAAAAAAACTTGTTTTTTTTATTTAATTTTTGAACGTTTTTGAATAAATGCAGGTTTTGATCTTGGCTCACCGTACATGAATAATTAAAACAAAATTTTCATATTGATTTACTTCTATTTAGTTAAATGGCTTTCTCGAAACTTGTTTAATTTTATTTACGAACGTTTTTATTAGTAATAAATATACGTAACTTACGAATTAACTTACGTAACGAACTTCTATATTCATATATTTTTAATTTGTTTATTAGGGGGTTCGCCCCCTAGTCAATACCTTGCTCTTTAAGCGAAAGTTCGAATTTTGTTCCAATTCTTTAAAAATGACCGCTTAATCACAAAGGCCGTTAATTAGAATAAATAGCTCTTATGAAAGTACTAAAAAATCTTTGGCTTAAAGAGCGAGGTATTGACTACGGGGTGAACCCAGTCATATATGTAATATTTTCTGTTCGTTTAAAGTTTCGATGTTGCTGCTATTGCAGTTGAAATACTTGTTTTTTTATATTAAATTTCTGATCTTTTTTTAAGTAATGCTGGGAAGTCCGGCGTCCCCTTCATAGCAATGTCCCTTCCCCCATGAAAACTTCCTTCATGGAAATATCCTCCCACATAACCCCCGACCCACCCACCCCCCGACTACCAGGAAAAATCTCCCCTGAAAACGTCTATATACTTCCAAATAACCAATACTATATGTTAACATTGGGTAAAGTTCATAACTTTCAGCCCTCCCCCGGGAGCTTCGGGGGATTAAGTCATCCTAAAAGACATACTTATTATATTTTCGAACATGCTGAACAAAATGGCTATCTCAAAATTTTGGTCAGGTGACTTTGGGAAAAAAAATGAGCGTGGGAGGGGGCCTAGTTGCCCTCTATTTTTTTGGTCACTTAAAAAGGGCACTAGAACTTTTAATTTCCATTCCAATGAGCCCTCCCACGATATTCTAGGACAACTGGGTCGATACGATCACCCCTGGGAAAAAAAAAACAAAAAAAACAAACAAACAAATAAACACGCACCCGTGATCTTTCTTCTGGCAAAAAATGCAAAATTCCACATTTTTGTAGATGGGAGCTTGAAATCTCTACAGTAGGGTTCTCTGATACGCTGAATATGATGGTGTGATTTTCATTAAGGTTCTATAACTTTTAGGGGGTCTTTCCTCCTTTTTTCGAAAATCAGCCAAATTTTCTCAGGCGCCTAACTTTTGATGGTTAGAATTAAACTTGATAAAACTTATATATTTGAAATCAGCATTAAAATCTGATTCTTTTGATGTATCTATTTGTTTCAAAATACCGTTTTCTAGAGTTTCGGTTACCATTGAGCCGGGTCGCTCCTTACTTACAGTTCGTTACCACGAACTGTTTGAAAAATGGATGTTTTATTGAATGAGTAGTGCTAGTATTTATAACACATTACTTTCTTTTTGCTGAAAGAAATAACGATCCAAGATGTATGCGGTTCAAGGTGACGAGCAGCTTAAACAATTAAACAATAAGCAGCTTAAGCTTAAACAATCATATTTTAACATAAAAATTGAAATACTAAAGAATAAGAGTCAATTTTTTCTAATGTTTCCAATATTGGACTTCTAAATAGCACTTAATAATTAAATGGAAATGAAAATATGTAAGAACGAGTAAAATTACAATTCAAACAGAGGAAAAAATATATAAACATAAAATCCGGATTATTATGACTCTATACTTACTGCCTACTTACGTAGACCTTCAATAGTTTCAATAGTCTTTGGTTTAATTTAAATTAAATTAGTTAAGTTAAATTGATTTTACTTGATTTAATTTAACTTAAGGTTTAACTTATCTTAAAGCAAGTCTCTCTACATTTCTCTGAAAAACTTCTTGGGAAAAAAGTGCTTACTTTTTAATTAATTTTTGCTCGTTTCAATTGACATTGTTTTCTTTGTTAGTGGTCAAGACAAATGTTTTCGAAGTTTTTTTCAGTTTCTCTACTTAAGAATTAAGATTTTGGCTTGCTATTGATATTTTTGACAAAATTTTGCAAAACAATCTAAAAATCGTTTTACTGTAGAATTTTGAAACAATGGGAAGGGGTTGAATTATTTACATATATTGAAAATATACATAATTTTTTCTCTTCTGTTGGGCTGAAGCCATCCTGGTCCCCATCTTGTGACAACCTTCAATACAGACGAAAATATAAAATTTCTATACTAAATTTGAAAAACAAAAGAAAAAGCTAAAAACTCTGCTCACATACTTGAAATTGTTTTTCAAAACCTTGAGTCAAAGAAAAGCACGCTCAAAAGAAAATAAGGGAAGCAAATATTTTTTGCCAAAGTTAAGAGAGGCATGGCACCTTTTGCATATGCAGTGTTCCAAGCCTTAAAACCAGGGGTGTCAGTGATTTTGAAATACCCTCTTTTGGTATTTTCATTCAAAAAATCGATAAAATATCCCCTTTAGATTTCAAAAAATATTCTTTTTTGTATCTTAGTTTCAAAGGAGGGCAAATCCTTACCCTCCCCTAAATTTTGTGAAATGGTGCCCCTGATTAGAATAGTTAGAAATAGGGAAGAAAGAGATTTTGAAGCTTGGAAATAACTTCCTATATTATTTTCTAGGGTCTGAACCCATTCATGAAAAGTTCACATGACTATCTCCACTACTTTCTGAGGCAGCAAAAAGCCCCTCATCTAGAAATTTAACCATAATTGTTTTCATAGAAGTTTGTTACCGTAAGAGGCATCATTAATAATAAAATCAAGGGTTCCAATTGGGGTACAGGGGATACTCTGCCGGTCATGGCAGGGTACCAGCATTTAAAGAAGAGGCTTAAGAATATTTTTCCAAGGGGTCAAAACCATCAAAAATGTATTTTAGGTCCAAATTTTGCAAATTTCCTTGAAGAGGGCAGATGTGCTATTTTTAGTCAATCTCTTCTTTTTCCAACTATATCAAAATAAATAAGAATTCAGCAAGTAAAAACAATATTTAAAGGCTTTCGATTTCGAAGTTTTGGGTTCTAAAGTTAACTTTTTGAAACAAAGATATTAGATTTAAAACCAGACATAAAAATCAATTTGTAGTTTGAACTAAGTATGCACAGGAATACAAACAAAGTTTGCTGTTTTTAATACAAAACAGCAAACAGCAAAACAGCTGTTTGTAATAAAAGTTTGAAATACAAAAATTATGACCTTTATTTACATCAGCCTTACTCAGTCGGTTTTTCTCGAGTCACGCACGCACCTTTACTTCGTGAAGTGGGCTGTAAATTTAAGCTTTAAACTTATGATAGTTCGATGAGCAACGCATGGCGCGTATGTACTATCATTTTGAAGGGACGGGGGCAATGATAATGAAAAAATATGGTAAGTTGAAACAAGTACAAAAAACATATGAAATTCTAGATTTTTGGGGAGGGAGCAAATCCCCTTCTCCTCCGCACGTCCCGAATTCTTCCAAATATTTATTAATATGTTTCCAGCTCAGTTAGTCAATTTACGATATTTCAGTTTTACGAAGTTGTTAGTTCTTTCTTTAATGAAAAATAGCCTGTGCTATTCATTCGGAATGTGCAATTGCGATTTAAATATAATACAAAGAAAAGTGGAAGGCCGTGACGTTTTTGATCATGCGGAAATTTGATTCTAAGAGATCTAGTGAAAGAAGGGGCTATTGTCCAATAAACAGGTGATGTTGAAGAAGTAATTCTTCTCCAGGTAGTCCTTCCCATAAACCGGAAACCGCCATAAGACGCATCAGTCGGTAAAAAAAGCAATGTCTTTGGTTTACGGATGAGATCCGAGAGGAACGGCAGCTGGCCGAAGGGCCAGGTGTCACGTTCCTTCCGATCGCTCATCCGAGGGTGTACTTACTGGAGAGTTCAAGATGAAGAACGAAATTTATGATTTGGACACTACCTATTTTAATCGAGTCAATCATTTTCGCCTCAAATGGTCCCGATAAACATCTGGAAGATGCAAGTAACAACATTCGATCGGCGCTGCGAAGACTTGGAATGCAATGAAGGTTAATTGACAACTCTATGCAAATTCTTCATCACATGTGCAGATTGTTAGTCAGCTGGTGATCGTTTTAATTTAGGTCCGCCAGATACTATGTAGGAAAAAAAGGAACCTTAACCAAAACTAGGTTTCGGAAACTACCCGGATCAGCCACATTAAGGACCTATTTAATAAAGGGGTAGCTGTCATTGATAAATAGCGCTAATGATGTGCACTTCTAGTCTGGTGGTCCTTCCAAATCATTTTGAATTCCAAGATTAATTTTGAATTATTACCAAGTCCATCTGTTAGACCTAGTTTCTATTTCTGGGGTATTTGTGCAAGGCAGTTTCTGCCTCCTGTGAAAAGTACACAGAGCACTTATAACGCGAATAAAATAGTACAAAATGTTGTAAAATAGTGTTATATTGTGTAAAAGTACAATTATTGAGTAGCCATGAGAGTTAATTTTGCATAATCATGGATATTGTTCTTCGTTCTAAACTTATATATTACATTCTAAAGTATATTTTTTGAAAGTATAGTAATTCTTTTTTCCCTACAAATTAAATTTTATTATGGCTCTCGTGGGTGTCCCTAACCCATTTTTCGAAGTAACGACACATCAGAAGAAACTTGGGAGATGGGGCAAGCTCCTAAGACACAGGAGAGTGGAATTTACGTATTTTGGTTACTCTGCAATAGAGACATTGTCTATACCTAGTATAGAGGAAATAGAGTGAATGAAAAAGATCCAAAAACATGTGAAAATGAAATAATTTTATTGAATCTGAATCAGAGGTAGATGATTCAGAGCTAGATGGAAATTCTGAAGGAACAAGCAAGCAATTTCCCGCAGATAACAAATATTCAGCAGTTAAATGGACCAATAATTCATGAGATTGGGTTAGAACACAGAAATACAGGTAGTCTCGAGATTAATGAGTAAAGTACCGTAGAATCTTCTAGAAGTACTATAACTAGGAACGATTTGTACCTGTTTTCACTGTCTAAATAAATGGACTTATCCCCATCTGAACGTTTATTTGTTCGTCATAGAAAGGCAGTGTGGTCGTAGTATGCCTAGGAACTATAGTAGGCAAATGAAGTTGAAAAGATTTTACAACGAGAATTAGACAATAGGATGTGATTAAGATCGAATCCTCTTCAAATTTTCTTCTATAGAAAAAAAATTGAATTTACTTAATTTTTTCTATTGGTTAAAATCTACACTCTATGGGAAGGGCACATAAAAAAAATGATTATGTCATTTGTTTGCCCATTAGCTAAAATTTAGAAAAAAGGAATTGAATTGGGGGAGTAATGAGATAAATCCCTTGACTGTGTTTATTGGAACATTTTGAAAATCCTCATTTTTTCATATATTAGGATGGTTTTTGTTTCATGACTGACTAAATAAAAAAAAAGTTTTTTTAGCTGAAAGTAAGGAGCGACATTAAAACTTAATAATAAGTTCTGTTCGTTTTAAGTTTTAATGTCACTCCTTACTTTCAGTTAAAAAAAAAAACTTTTTTTTTTATTCAATTTCTGAAAGTTTTTGAACTGATGCACCTTTGATTTTGGCTCACCGTACATGAATAATTAAAACAAAATTTTGCCAATTAATTTTCCTTTTTTTGGCTCAATGGTTTTCACGAAATTTTGATCTGACGTAACTTACGAATTAACCTGCGTAACGAACTTCTGTATTCGTATAATTTTTATTGCGTATATTAAAGGATTCACCCCCTTGTGAGTACCTCGCTCTTTGCGCTAAAGTTCAAATTTTGTTCCAACTCTTTAAGAATGACCCTTAATCACAAAGGCCGTTAATTAGAATAAATAGCTCTGATGAAAGCACAAAAAACTGTAGCGTAAAGAGCGAGGTAATGACTAGGGGACAAACTCTATCATATACGTAATAATTTATGTTTGTTTTAAGTTTTGATGTTGCTCCCTACTTTCAGTTGAATAAAATGTTTTTTTTTAATTAAATTTCTAATCGTTTTTTAAATAATACTGGGAAATCTGGTGCCACCTTCATATCAATGTCCCTTCCCTTATGAAAAATTATTCCATGTAAAGATCCTCCCTTGTAACCCTCGACCCCCCCAACTACAAGAATAATTTCCCCCTGAAAACTTCTGTATGCTTCCATATAACCAATACTATATGTAAACATTGGGCGAAGTTCATAGCTTGTAGACCTTCCCCCGGGGACTGTCGGGGATTAAGTCATCATCAAAGAAATAGTTATAGTAGTTGGATCATGCTGAACAAAATGGGTATCTCAAAATTTTCATCGGGTGACTTTAGGAAAAAAAAGCGTGGGAGGGGGCCTAGTTGCCCTCCATTTTTTGGTCACTTTAAAAGGGCACTAGAACTTTTAATTTACGTTTGAATGAGCCCTTCCGCAATATTCTAGGACTGCTGGGTCGATATGATCACCCCTGGGGAAAAAAAATAAACACGCATCCGTGATCTTTCTTCTGGCAAAAAAATACAAAATTCCACATTTTTTCAGATAGGAGCTTGAAACTTCTATAGTAGGTTTCTATGATACAGTGAATCTGATGGTGTGATTTTCATTAAAATTCTATGAATTTTAGGGGTTATTCGCCCCTTTTTTCGAAAATAAGGCAAATATTCTCAGGTGCGTAACTTTTGATGGGTAGCTTTTGATATATTCGATATCAGCATAAAAATCTGATTCTTTTGATGTGTCTATTGGTAAAAAAAATTTCATTTTTTAGAGTTTCGGTTATTATTGGGCCGGGTTACTATTGAGCGTGGTATCAAAACAGTTCGTTACCACGAACTGTTTGATTTTTATTGTAATGGATCTTTTCCTTCGATATCTGTTTATTTGTTTTACCAGGGGTCCTGATGCCTAAACGCGCAATTTGACAGTTTTTTGTGTTTATTTCTCAATCCATTTTTATGGTTGAAAATCCCTCCATTTTTTCTAAGAATAAAAACTTTAGCGTAAAGAGCAAGGCGTTGAGGAGGGAACGGCCCTTTCCATGTACGGAATAATTTCTGGTCGTTTTAAGTTTTAATGTTGCTCCTTACATTAAGTTAAAAAAACTTGTTTTTTTTATTTCTGATGTTTTTTTTTTAACTAATACTGGAAAATCCGGTGGCCCCCGTAATAGAAATGTCCCTTCCCCCATGACAATATCCTCCATGGAAAGATCCTACCAAGTAGCCTCCTCCTCTGACCCCCCTCCCCACCAGAAGAAATCCCTCCTGAAAACGTCTGCATACTTCCAAGTAACAAATACTATACGTAAACAATGGACAAAGTTCATAACTTGGAGCCCTTCCCCTGGGGACTGTGGGGGATTAAGTCATCCTCAAACACATATTTATTAGGTTTTCGACTATGCTGAACAAAATGGCCATATCAAAATTTTGATCGGGTGTTTTTGGGAAAACATGAGCGTGGGAGGGGGCCTAGTTGCCCTCCAATTTTTTGGTCACTTAAAAAGGGCATTAGAACTTTTAATTTCTGTTCGAATGAGCCCTCTTGCGATATTTTCTGACCACTGGATCGATACAATCACCCCTGAAAAAACAAAACAAAAACAAAATAAACACGCATCCGTGATCTTTCTTCTGGCAAAAAATGCAAAATTCCATATTCTTGCAGGTAGGAGCTTGAAACCTCTACAGTAGGGTTCTCTGATACGGAGAGTATGATGGTTTGATTTTCATTAAGATTCTATCACTTTTAGGGGGAGTTTTCCCCTTTTTCAAAAATAAGGCAAATTTTCTCAGGTTCGTAACTTTTGATGGGTAAGACTAAATTTTACGAAAATTTAATATTTGAAATCAGCACAAAAATCCGTTTCTTTTGATGGATCTACTGGTATCAAAATTCCGCTTTTTAGAGATTTGGTTACTATTGAGCCGGGTCGCTCCTTACTTACAGTTCGTTACCACGAACTGCTTGACTACTGTACAAAGACTTTGTGTAACAAGTTTATAGAAAATAGACTCTTCTGCCTTCTCCACGAGATCTCATGGCTCTGAGTGATTCGGCTCGTTAGTGATCCGTTTAGCTGGCCGCTTAGTAAGCGTTTCAAGCAGAAGTAAGCGTTCAGCAAAAAGCAAAGTTTACAGAGCAGAGAGGAGACTGATTGCCCTCCAGTAGCTTTTGGTGTTCCAAATTATACTAGAATATTCAAGTTCCAATAGAATGATCTGAGGGGTCGCTCTCTTTCAGAAATCATATACACGAGGTGGTGCGAGCCAAGCACGGTGGAACTGTGCCAAGTGTGGTGGAACTGCGCGCCACACGTGACGTTCCAAGATGAACACCAGGTAGCGGGAAGTCAAAACCCTCTCGGAATGAGCCCCCTGCTTCCTAAGTGAGGGGCAAAAATAGTTTCGGCACCTTTTTTTGCCCTTTTTGGGGCTGCATTTTGAGAGGAAGCAATATTTTTTTTTCTTCTGCATTGGGGTCTCCTTAGCCCAATGTTTAATATTTCAGGCCAATCGGAACATTCTGTCCTTTTTCAAGCCTTTGTTAGAGGAGGGACCAATATCAAAGGGACCAATCTTTCAAATATTTTTTGTACAGTAGTCCGCCTTGCCCAAGGAATTACGGCTGTAAGTTTCAAATTGGTCAGGGAAAAAAAATTGTGGCTCATTTCCAGGCCCCTACCCCTTCCCCTTCTCACAGCAAAATGTTGATGATATTTTTGACCAAGAGAATAACCCCTGAAAGTTTCACAAAACTGGACTCCCAAGATCAAACATGCTACCCTCCCCCTTTTTTCCCACTATAGAATCTTTCTGTAAAGAATTGGCAGTTCGCATAATCTGCGGCCCTTATCCCAAGGATCTTGGGGATTACGTCATCCTTGGAGGTGCATTTGTTGATGTTTTCAACTATTCTGAACAAAATGGTTACCTCGAAATGTTTATCAGATGTCGTAAGGGGTTACCAAAAAAGGATATCAAAAAAGATTTTTGGATGGCGGCTGGCTGCTCTCCAATCCCTGTTGACTTTTTAAAAGAGGCACTAGAACCCTCAGTTTCAGATCAAATGAGCATCTCCTAAGTTTCTGCAACCAAGAGGGGATGGGGCTGAGGAGGGCACAGCCCACTTCCTATGCGGAATAAACTCTGCTCGCTTTTCGGTTGCTCGAACCGTGCAACCAAATGTTGCTCTTAACTTTCATACGATAATACTAATCTCGGTCGTTTTATCAGACAGGGGCTTCTAGGAATCATTCGCTAGGCCAAGATATCAAAATTTTGCTAAAAGTATTCTCAGTCTTCTCTGTGTTCTCTGGAAACGACAAGCGTAGCTGAGTAAACCAAAGACGATTTACACGCCCGCCATTTCACATGAAGTGTTTAGGAGATTGATTAGAAAATTCCAAGGAGTGTTGGGTTGAATGTCAGTTAGGCCTCAGATTCTGAATTGAGGGAGGAAGCAGAAATAAACCGAAAGTATATGTGTATCTAGTTATTGAAATAAACAGGGCGGAATGACATTTCTAAAGCTTGGCTAGCCTCTTAATATTTCTATATTTCAATTTAACTTAATTAACATGGAGTTAAAGTCAAAACCAAGCAAATTTAGAGTTGAGAGAACTCCTTATTCGAAATAAGCAAGCAATAATTTAAGTAAAGAAAGTCTTAAAACAAGTGAGTATACCTTGTTCACAAAAAAAGGTATTCGGTATCGTCCACTGTGGCTTTATTTCAATCTTCCGTGGGCTTGGTTCGGTACCCACAACCCCTGCTGACACCTATAATACATGATACAGGTTCGCCCGTTGCGATCGAGAACGCATCCACTAGGCTTATGTCAGGTGTTCCTGTCTGAACTACCTTTAAGGGGCAGTTTTTTTTTTTTTTTTTTTTTTTTTTTTTTTTTTTTTTTTTTTTTTTTTTTTTTTTTTTTTTTAATAACATAAGTAAAACTCTAAGTCATAACCAAGCAAATATTAAATTCACTGGACCCCTTAATCCGAATTAGGTCGGAAATACCTTTAAGGGATGTAATTTTATTTTTGTTTATTCCGATTTTAATAATATGGAGTCGAACTCAAATTCAGAATCAAGTAAACTAAGATGTACGGAACTCTTTACTTCAAATAAGCAAATAAGCTAATATCTTTAAGCTTCGTTTTACGCTGATCACCAAAAGCATTGAATACAACACTCCTGGTAGAACTTGTCACCCCCCCCCCTAAGAAGCTTCTGGACAAGGCTCATAAAGACGTCGTCTTTTCCATCTTTGCACCGGGAAATATGTGAATATAATATTTTTATGCTGCATCGAAAAAGATAAATACAACTGGGGGAGCACTATTAACCCTCCCATCCCAATAAAAGGTTTAAACCAGAAATATTCTCAGAAATCAAGAAGGATTATATATCAGATTCTACCTCCGCCCTCCCCTCCCTTGAACTTCTATATTTAGTTAAAGTCTCTATGAGAGTTAGGATATTTTGGCATTAAAATGTACTTGGTACTATGCATTATACAGTATCCACGAAAAAAGTCAAGTTTGGTTAATGCTAATGAAATAAAATAAAATAGGATGAATATATAATAGTTTAGAAAGAAATTTGGGCTATATATTTGCACATTAGGGGGGGGGGGGGGTAAAGCATAGCATATGTTAAATACGGAACCTAACCTAATCTAGGTACCTCCCCCCCCCGTAAACCCAAAAAACAACAGTGGTATATATTTGCATGTTAGGGGGGTGGGGTAAAGTTTATTTCCGATGGAAATGAGAGGTAAGTTTAAACTTTACCCCCACCCCCCTATTGTGCAAATATATACCCTGAATTGGTATATATAGGGGTGAGGGTAAAATTCATTTCCGACAAAAATGATTATTATATTCGTAATGACCATACAAAAAAAGCATTGAGTGGTATGTTTACTTTAATTGTAAGTCAATAATATGAACTTCCAAAAATTTACCAAATTGTGTTAGTCAAACACATTCGCAGGTCACTTCCAATATACTTTACCCCCGCTCCTCTAATGTACAAATATATAGCCCAAACTATATTTTTCTCAATTTTTCGCTCTTGTTTCAACTTAATACTTGTAAAGTATTAAGTTTTTTTTTTTCTTTTTTTTATGTTGATCATTGTATCTTATGATTTGTTTTTATCTTATGATTTCTCTTGTGTTGAGTCTCTTAACGGTGTGAATGTATGATGTTGAAAATGTTTTTGTTTTTTTAAGTATTTGTTTCATTTTTGCTTCTCCTCTGTTTTTTTTTCCTGGCCATAGAGCCTTACGGGGGAGTTTATATTGAAGTGTATTTTGTTGAGTTTATTGATTGAATAAAACTGATTGATTGATTGATTGGTTGATAAATTAACCTAGGTATGAGAAACCACGCTTTGCGATCAATTTATCTCTTGCAAATACCCGTTTGACGAGTTTCCATTAGTATTTCCTTGTAGAGTCTATTGCGGTGGGTACCGCATAATGCATAAGTACCACGTACTCTTTTAGGCATTTATACTCCCCCCTCCACCCGCCTACAAAACTATCCACCACCCCTCCCTCATAATAGCTGATGCGCTCTTATACATCGTTAAATATAATTTTATGAAATATGAAGCAAATTATTTTAATTAAATGAAGCTTTAAACTAAAGATAAGAATCATTCTTCTGCAATAAGAAGCGAGATGTCACTCCACAGCACCCTTATTCATTCTTAGTTTAAATGAAGAGAGATTAATTCCTATCCCATCATACCCCTTCCTATATTTATCAAACGGCTCATGGAGATTTAGACAATTTGGACATTGAATTACGCTAGGCAACTGGCAACCCCCTACCTTTACATTGACCCTCCTTCATAACAGCTTATGCACAATTATGCAATTTTTTCGTTCCTTTTATTTGTCTTAATTTCCCTTTGGCTGCAAATTTTCGTATTTGGGGAAAATCCTCCAGGAGAGAATTGTCGTGATGGGTGATTTTTTTGCTGGGGAATTCTCCAAGAAAAAATTTTCCGCGGTGGAATTTCCCGGGGAAGAAATTTTTCAGGGAGAATACGCAGGACCCCATGTCAATCCTTCCTGGGTAGCGTTTGATTACCTGTGGCTGACCAGCTGGTGAAGGCTATTCCTTCATATCACTTTGTTTAAAGCTTCCCATTGAAAGTTTCTACTTGCGGCTGACTATGTAGTATTATGGGTCCATATCTGGCACGTATACAGGAAGAGGATCTATCCAAGCCATTTTCCCTGGGATCTTAGGATATTCTCTATAGTTCCCTTTATATAATTCGACTATTGTCGTGTTGTACATGTTAGCAGTCAAGATGTAAAAAGTAAAATAGCCAAAGTAGAGGTTTTTTTTTTGTTTTGTTTTTTTAATTTGAAAAAAGTTTGGAAGAGCGGCAAAATACATTATTAGAAGCCATGGTCATGACAGTGGTCAAGTATGGTTCTGAAATGAGGTCGCCTGGAAAGGCTCAAGAAGATCTGTTAAATATTTTCTTGGGGAACTGACCAATGATAGTTTTAGGTATTAATTTTGGAGGTCATGTATTCAACAATAAGCTTCACTAAAGATATGGTTTGGTCCCCCTTTCTTGGGCCATAATAGCGAAAATCATGACGGCCAGGCCACATTTTATTGATCAATAATGACAGCTTGCCAAAGATTGTACTTTCCGGCCATTTGTCTCTGGTCAAACGAAAAGCAGGTCGTCCTTGAATGGAAAGGGAAGAGATCATTAGAAAGAACCTCAACGAAAGGGTAAAGGTAAGGAAGGGTAAAAAGTGAGGATTTGGGTAGGTTGGGATGGAGGAGGAGCTTGTGTAGTTGTGTCGGCCCTAGGTGGCTTGGTGATGCGGTGAGTTGATGGTAGTGAAAGTCGTCCATATTTCTTGAATCCATCACCCCCATTCAGAAATAAATGATTACGCACTTGAATAATGCAAACACCTGGATTAATGAGAGTATTATAAATTCATTCTAGAAGGTGGGGAAGGATTTGATTTTCAAAAAGGTTCCCCCACGGGGATAAATAGATGGATTTTGTGTATTGATGTTTTTTTGGTGTTTATAGAGGTGTCAAAACGATACATACTTTTATCAAATCCTAATAGTGTGGAAAAGTTAAAGTTGTGGAACTGAACCTTGGGGAAACCAATAAATAAATCTTAGTTGTTGTCACAATTTCATATATTAGGGCTAAAGATTAAAAAATCACCAAAAACAACAAATACTGCACTAATTAAAAAAATCCTAACTTTGTCAACATTAGCATAATGAATTATTTAATAATTGGGAAACCCCAACTTCGAGGGATAAATAAGGATTTATGAAGTAAAGGTAGATTTTGAGCAACAACTATCAAGGCTTGTCATCTGTCACCTAGATACGAAGTAGCTCATAATACTAAAAGGAACACAGGTGTATAAGTTAAACAAGTCAAAACCGTGGGAAAAACAAATGATATGCATACTTAGAGAATAACACCTGTTTATATTACTAGATAAGTTCTACGTGCCCTATGACCCGCTTTATCTTTATAGGATTTGCTTGGACTTTGTTTTAGCGAGATAATATTTATAAATAAAATCATTTCCCAGTCATAATGAGAACGTCAGGAAACTCAAGAAAAACAAATTCACTGCAACTCTCAAAATTTTACTTGACTCTTCTTATAATAAACTAATTATTGCAGTTGAGTTAGTACATTAAAAAGAAAGATACATCTAGTTTTCGCAGTGTCGTTTTTTTTTTTTTGGGGGGGGGGCTTGCATCTGAATTAGTCGATAAAGAATCAACACTTAAGTTAACAACACCTCCACCAAATCAATAATTTAACAACCAAATCAACATCTAAAGTTGTAAGCGTCAGTATTTTTGGAGGGGTGTGGGTGCTTTTACAATCAGTTTGCTTTTGTAGATGATGGAACTGCACAGTTGTTATTATTTTTTCTTCGTTTTTGTTTTTTAGTCGTTTTGATATCGTTCTATCTAAAACGAAAGTGTTGGTCAAGGCCATATCCAGGATGTTTGCTCTGGGTGTAGGGGTATATGGGTAAATACATTTTTAGACCACACTGGCTTTACATGACAAATGAAACTCAGAGATGAAAGAAACTAACAAAATGAAAAATAAAATAAAAAAGGGTGGGAAAACGAGGATTTTATCAGCCAGTGGCGAACCATGAAGAAGACAAAATATAAGCAAATATTTCGACAAGGACCTCCGCCAAGTCCTCCTCAGTGCTAGACAAAAAAAAGAAGACAAAAAAAAAACGAAAATCTAACCTTTCGAAGTTTACCCTACAAAGACAGAACAGACACTGAATAAAAACCAGGCAAGAATCAATGAAAAAGAATTTACCAAGATGGCTGGCTTCTTACAAGCCAGACAAAAATTTCATGGGGGAGGTCAAAGCCAGTTCCCCTCCCCCTGGATACGGCCTTAGTGCAGGCTTATATCTCTATATTTTCGTAGTCGAATTGGGAAATGAGGAAGACTAACGAATCTACACGTTTGTCGTTTCACTCTACACGTCTATGAGGAATTGGAGAATCGTCCCATAGGATTAGGGGCGAAGTTGCCTGTGGACGGGGATCCTGGCCAAGGAAGCAGGGATAAACTGAGATCAAAATACTAGTGGTATGACATTAAGTTAACTGCCTACCCTGACCAGGTCTGCTGAGTTAAACATTTTTTTTTTTTTTTTTTTTTTTTTTTTTTTTTTTTTTTTTTTTTTTTTTTTTTTTTTTTTTAGGAGAAGACATGCTAGAAAATTTTAAGAGAGATCATCTACTTTACTTATTCATGTCAATTGCCTAGCATTACTTTGGGATCAATTGACTGGTTTATTAAGCTCTGCTGCAAAATACACTTTCTAATAAGCGATTTTTGTGCATCTAAAAATTATTATTGGACTAATTTACAAAAAAATACTGCTGAGCATAATAGCACAAAACGAGAAACAGCAAACGTTTGAGGAGTTTTTGACTTGTGCTCAGTATTTTTCGTCGCTTTGTTTCAAATATGTAATTGGAAATATCTTTATTTCATGGGATAGTCCTCTGTTTTTTTTTTTTTTTTTTTTTTTTTTTTTTTTTTTTTTTTTTTTTTTTTTTTTTTTAGGGAGATTTTTTCTTTCTTATTTTAGGTCCCTTAAAATCTCTAAAGTTTGAGTCTCTTAAACACTGTATCTTTTCTCATTTTTTGATTTTTTTTTCTCTTGTGTTGAGTCTCTGAAAAGTGTAAATGTATTATGTCGAAATTGTTTTTTATTATATTTGTTTCGCATAGCATATATCTGTAAAGCATAGCATATTTTAAATACGTAACCTAACCTTGGTAACTTCCCCCCTTTCGACCCCAAAAAACAATAGCTTAAATATTGTAAACGCAGCTAGAAACCACGCTTTGCGATCCATTTATTTCTTGCAAATACCCGTTTGACCGGTTTCCTTTAGTGTATCCGTATACAGTATTTACCGGTGGGCACCGTATAATGCATAAGTACCTACCCCCCCCCCCTGCAGAAAATACCCCCCAGTGGAAAATACCCCTCACCCCGGAAAATATCCCCCGCAGAAAATACCCCCCGCGGAAAATACCCCCCGGTAAGTACCCCAATCCCCGTAAAATACCCCCCCCCCCCCCCGTGGAAAATAAGTCTTTCCAAATTCGAGAACTTTATTTGAGTTTCATTTTTTAATTTCCGTATGTAGAAGGAATTATGCGCCACTATGCGTATTATGCGCCACTCACTCAAGTTTACTCTGTGTAAACTTCAAGAACACACCGGTTTTTTTCGTTAGTTTCTTCGTTACTTCAGAAATAAATTTGGGCTATAGATTTGCACATTAGGGGAAGGGGGGTAAAGTGTAGCGGATCTGCATGCAAAATGTGTTTGGTACAATTATTCTGCATATTAGATAGATAGATAAGTGTATTTTAAAGCCAAATATACGGCCATGAACAGAGTGAAATAAGATAAATGAAAGGCACAAATAAGATAAACTTTGATGAGCGATCATCATAAAACACTTAAATGAAATACTACAGTAACCTAATAATAGTTGGCTACTTAATACTTTGAAAAACGGTTATTGAAAAACAAACTTCACTCGTGGAATTTTTTTTTTTTTTTTATTTATTTTTTTTTTTGTTAACAAAATTTCTAGATACCTCGCTATTCTTCTGTAATTTTTTAGTGGTCATATACCTAGAAAGAATTTTTTTCTGACTTCAAACTGTCCAAATACTTTATCCCCCCCCCTCATGTCCAAAATACATAGCCCAAATATATTTCCCATATATTCTGTCACTTGTCTTTGTCTTGTCTCGTGCTAAGCTAAAAAAAAACTGACTAAGAAACCGATTTGTTCTCGAGTTTTACGCAGCGTAAACTTGAGTGAGTGGCCCATAATCCACAAGTACCAAAACTCCTTCCCCCAACGGAAATTAAAAAAATAAAACTCAAATAAAATTCTCAAATTTCGAAAGCCTTATTTTCCACGGGAGGGGGAGTATTTTCCAAAGGGATATTTACCAGGGGGGGGGTGTTTTCCGAGGGGGTGTTTTTCAACGAGGGGGATATTTTCCGGGGTGAGATATTTTCTGGGGGAGAATTTTCCGGGGGGGGGGATTTTCCACGGGGTGTATTTTTCTCGGGGTATTATCAGGGGGGGGGGGGTATTTTCCGAGGGGGGAGTGTTTTCCGGGGGATTCTTTCCGCAGGGGGTATTTTCTGGGGGTAATCGCTGGAGGGGGGAGGAGAGGGGTAAACGCCGGCCACCGGTGTTTTCATTGAAAACACCTAATCAAACACCTAACAACTTCATCAAAACTGACTGTATATTTTGGAACAAGAAAATACACAATAATACAGTTAAGAACCATTAGCTCTTAGACTAAATTAAGCGTAAAAACACGAAAATGCGTATCTAAATTTCGGCAAAGCACAAATGACACTCTAGTTTTTGGGAACTAAAAGGACAGTAATTCCAGACTGACGGCCTGAAATTCCTATTTATTTTAAGTTTGGTGTCATAGTTAGATGTAAATTCCATTGGTTTTGTGTTGGGATAGTTTGTTCATAGTAATTTATGTTTGTTATAAGTTATACCTTTGAGTAAGATTTTACTCATTAGGAGATCTAACATTGTTCTTTGGCTTTTGTTAAGCATTAATTTTAAAAAAGAACAAAGTTTTTCCTAGGGAAGTAAAGAGCGAAGTTGAAACTTAAGACGAACAGAAATTATTACTTCACAGCCTATCTAACATATATCAATAAAACTAGTGCAAATAAATCAACTGGTGATACTTCCCTATGTTTTTAGGATTATAGAAAACTAGCGCTTTAATAAAACACACAAAACAATATAGGAGTTTTGGTACGGTAAAAGTAAGCCCTTTAAGGACAATTTTAACAGTATAAAAGTAAAACGTATATAGATTGTTGTTTTATTTATTTTTTTCGGTTAATTTGGCATCACTTCTGCACAATGAGCTGAATTCAATGATTGACTGTCGTCTTGGATCTGGAAAGGACATTTTATGATTATTTTGTAGACAAGTTCGAATTGAAGAAATCTTATTAATATTAGGATTTGTATCACCACTTAAAATCCATCGTTTTATCAGAGCCAACGCTATAACGTTGCCTACAGTAAAGGCCATACGGCTCCAATGTTTTATTATTATTTATTTATTTTTCCCCAGAGACACATTATATGAAAGGGGTCGTCGTGTAAACTTCAAAGGGGGCTCATTCGATTGGAAATCGAGAGTTCTAGTGCCCTTCTTAAGGTTCAAAAGTGATTGGAAGGCAACTAACACCCCTTCCACGCCCACCATTTCCCAAACACATCCAATGAAAATTTTGAGATAGCCATTTTGTTCTATGTAGTTGGTTTCCAGATAGAAATAATTCTTTTGAGGCGTACACTCCCCCCATAGCCCTCAGGGTCCAGGTTGTAAGTTATACCCTGGGGTCATATAAGGTTTTTATAGAAAGCTTTGTCGCAGAAACTTCAAAAAAGCCTTATTTGATTGAAAATTTAAATGGATAGTGCCCTTTTTAATAGTCAAAAGTTCTGGGAAGGTAACTAACACTCCTTCCACGCCCACCATTTCCCCTAACACATCCAATCAAAATTTTGACATACCCATTTTTCTTAACGTGGTTGAAATTTCTGGAAATTATATCTTTGAGCAGGACACTCTCCCCACATTCTTCAGGGCAAGGGTTATAAGTTGTGCCCTGGGGGCATATATGGTTCATATGGAAGGAATACTCGTATAAACTTCAGAGAGGTTCATTTGATTGGTAATCGAAAGTTCTAGATTACTTTTTAAGCGTTAAACGATATCGGAGGGTAACCAGCCCTCCCCCCTCCACGCCCTAAGTGCATCAGATAAAAATTTTAAGATAATTTAAGTAATGCTCTGGGGGCATATATAGTTCTTACGCAAGGGATGCTCGTATAAACTTCGGAGAGGGTTCATTTGATTGGAAATTGAAAGTTCTTGTTCACTTTTTAAGAGTCAAAAGAGATTGGAGGGCAAAAAGCCCCCCTCCACACCCTAAATGTATCAGATAAAAATTTTGAGATAGAAATTTTATTAAAAATAGTGCGAAGTTCAGATAACGAAAACTCCGGTGTCGACACAGCCCCCCAGGGCCCGGGAGAGAGGGTTAAACTTCAGAGAGGGCTCATTTGGTTGGAAATTGAAAGTTCTAGCTCACTTTTTAACAGTCAAAAGAAATCCGAGGGCAACTAGCCCCCCATCCACGCCTTCTTTTTCCAAACCCATCTGATGATAATTTTGAGATAGACGTTTTGTTAAAAATAGTTCAAAGTTCAGATAACAAAACTCTGGTGTCGACACAGCCCCCCAGTCCCGGGGGTTGGCGTTTTAAGTTATGCCCTGGGGGTATTTATGGTTGTTATGGAAGGGATGCTCGTATAAACTTCATAGAGAGCTCATTTGATTGGAAATTGAAAGTTGTAATTCACTATTTTAAGAGTCAGAATTGATCAAAGGGCAGCTAGCCCCCCCCCCACACTCCATTCATTTTTTCCCAGAGGCAATTCATATAGAAGTGGTCTTCGTATAAACTTCAAAGGGGGCTCATTCCATAGGAAATTGGTGTCGACACAGCCCCCCAGGCCCGGGGGTTGGCGTTGTAAGTTATGCCCTGGCGGCATTTATGGTTGTTATGGAAGGGCTGCTCGCATAAACTTCATAGAGAGCTCATTTAATTGGAAATTGAAAGTTGTAATTCACTTTTTTAAGAGCCAAAAGCGATCAAAGGGCAGTTAGCCCCCCCCCCACACTCCATTTATTTTTCCCCAGAGGCAATTCATATAGAAGGGGTCTTCGTATAAACTTCAAAGGGGGCTCATTCGATGGGAAATTGATAGTTCTAGTGCCCTTTTAAGAGTCAAGAGTACACGGAGGGCAACTAGCCCCCTAGCCCTTTTTCCCCAAATACATCTGATAAAAAATTTTAGGTAGTCATTTGCTAAAAATAGTTCAACTATCATATAACAAAAACTCCTTTACGTATGGTTATTTCGTTAAAAATAGTTCAAACGTCAGATAAGAAAAACACCTGTGTCGACACAACCCCCCAGGGCCCGGGGCATGCGTTGTAAGTATTGCTCTGAGGGCATATATGGTTCTTATGGAAGGAATCCTCGTATAAACTTTGGAGAGGGTTCATTTGATTGGAAATTGAAAGTTCTAGTTCACTTTTAAAGAGTCAAAATATATCGGAGGGGAACTATCCACCCACGCCCCTTTTTCCCCAAATGCATCCGATAAAAATTTTGAGATAGCCATTTTGTTAAAAATAGTTTAAAGGTCAGAATAAAAAAAATAGGTGTCCACACAATCCCCCAGGGCCCGGGGCAGCCTTTGCAAGTTATGCCCTGGGGGCATATATGGTTCTTATGGCAGGGATGCTCGTATAAACTTCAAAAAGGGCTGATTTGAATGGAAATTGAAAGTTCTAGTTCAATTTTTAAGAGTCAAAAGAGTTCGGAGGGCCCCTGGCCCCCACCACGCCCTTTTTTCCCCAAACCTATCCGATACTACTTTTGAGATAGCCATTTTTTTTTAAATAGTTCGAAAGTCAGATAACAAAAACTCCGGTGTCGACACAACCACCCAGGGTCCGGGGGTTCCGATAAAAACCCATCCGATAAAAATTTGAGGTGACCATTTTGTTAAAAATAGTTCAATCATTAGATATCAAAACTACGGGGTCAACACAACCCCCCTGGGCCCAGGAATAGGCGTTGTAAATAATACCCTGGGGGTATATACGGTTCTTATAGAAGGGATACTCGTATAAACTTCAGAGAGAGCTTATTTGATTGAAAATAGAAAGTTCTAGTTTCCCTTTTAAAGATTCAAAAGAGACCGAAGGGCACTTAGCCCCCCACCCACGCCCTTTTTTCTCAAACCCATCCGATAAAAGTTTTGAGATAGCCATTTTGTTAAAAATAGTTCAAAAATCAGATAACAAAAACTCCGAGGTTGACACAAACCCATTTTTTCATTTTTATATTGTTACTTTGACACAAGTTTTAATACTTTGATGAAATTTTTTTTTTTTTAAATTCGATTTTGACATAAGGAATTTTTGAAAACTTGAAACTTTTTGCAATCAAAACCGAACAAAATTAATTTAAAAAATCTTTCCAAAAAATAAGTTTTTCAAAGAAAAGTAAAGGCCATTTTAAACTTAAGCTCAGCAGAAGTAGAGAGGGAGGTGATACTCCAACCCCTCACCCCTGCTGCCACCTACAACTTTTTTACATAGTTTAATGGGGACAGTGTCAATGACCTCTTTCTCCAAGGTGTCTTTCTCCAGGTGTGTTTTTGGCCAAGTGTCCGCTATGGGAGAATGTTATGATCTAGGAAAGAGTATTTGTTGTTTTTGGCCAAGTGCCTGGGAAGAATGTTATGATCCAGAAATAGTATTTGTTGTTGTTGCTCGATGCAAATGTTATGATCCAGGAAAGAGTTTGTTGTTTTTGACACGCTAGGGGAGAATGTTATGATCTAGGAAAGAGTATTTGTTGTTGTATGCTAGGGGAGAATGTTATGATCTAGGAAAGAGTATTTGTTGTTGTTGGCACGCTAGGGAAGAATGTTATGATCCAGAAATAATATTTGTTGTTGTATGCTCGAGGCGAATGTCATGGTGTCCAGGAATTTGGAACACCTGTGCTGTCGACCTCAATTCCCCTTTCGTGAATCAATAATTCCCCATAGAAACAACAAATTAATTCCCCTTTCTTGACAGATCAATCAACCAATGACATCATCTGTCAGACTTTAAAAATTTTCGCCTAGAAACGATTCTCCAGGAATAGATCCAAGTCATTAATGTCTTTGCCTCGGAAACAGTTCTACTGGTCGAACTCCAAAAGATATTAATAAACATTGCCAATGGAAACAATTCTCCCGGAAACATCTTAGCGATGAATTGTTTTAGCGCGAGAATCAGGTTTCTTAGTAATTTGAAATGCGTCAGCGCAGAGATGCCAAAAACAAAAGGAACACGCTGAAATTACGTTTAGGGATTATTTGGGCGAAACAGTTAGAGACATTTTAAAAGATGATTTTAGAAGATGTTTTAGAAGAGGTTTTGAGTGTGGTCGTTATAGTAAACAAGTTGTATTTGAACAGTGTTGTGAGGTCCTCTACCCCGACCCCAAAGGGCTCCGATCCTCCTACCCCGACCCAAAGGGCCCCGATCCCCCTACCCCAACCTCGAAGGAAGCCCCCCGGTCTCCAAAGGTCCCCCGGGCCCCCCAAAGGGCCCCGGCGCCCCAAAGGCCCCTGAGCCCCTATTTTTTAATATTTTTTTAAGGCTATATTATATCTTTTCAGAACAAGTTCCTTTCTTAATGTCATTCCTTACCCCATTTTTACAAGTTGAAGTACCAATCCTTTCACCACAACCTTACTATAAGACTTTTTTGGATACCACAACACCAACAGAAATACCTTTCAAAAGACATTTCAGAGCAACTTCCTTTCTTAATGTTCCCTTCTAAACCCATTTTCCAAAGTTGAAGTACCTGTCCTTTTCACCCACAACTATACTTTACAGCTTTTTAGATACCTTAACACCAAGAAATACCTTTCAAAAGGCATTTCAGAGCAAGTTCCTTTCTTAATGTCATTCCTTAACACATTTTTACAAGTTGAAGTACCCATCTTTTTCACCCACAACTATACTTTACAGCTTTTTGGATACCTCAACATCAAGCAATACCATTCAAAAGGCATTTCAGAGCAACTTCTTTTCTTAATGTCCCTTCTAAACCCATTTTCCAACTTGAAGCATCTATCCTTTTCACCCACAATTATACTTTACAGCTTTTTTGAATACCTCAACACCAAGAAATACTTTTCAAAAGGCATTTCAGAGCAAGTTCCTTTGTTAATGTCCCTTCTAAACCCATTTTACAAGTTGAAGTACCCATCCTTTTCACCCACAACTATACTTTACAGCTTTTTGGACACCTCAACACCAAGAAATACCTTTCAAAAGCCATTTCAGAGCAAGTTCCTTTCTTAATGTCCCTTCTAAACCCATTTTCCAACTTGAAGTACCCATCCTTTTAGCTTAGAGTTTTAGTTTGGTTTAGTTTTAGTTGAAAGTTTAGAGTTTTTAGCTTAGAGTCTTAGCTTAGAGTTTTATTTAGAGTTCTAGTTTAGTTTAGTTTAGTTACAGTTAAGAATTTAGAGTTTTAGCTTAGAGTCTTAGCATAGAATTTTACTTAAAGTTATAGTTTGGTTAAGTTTTAGTTAAGAGTTTCGAGTTTTAGCTTAGAGTTTTTGTTAGAGTTCTAGTTTAGTTTAGTTTTAGTTAAGAGTTTAGAGTTTTTAGCTTAGAGTCTTAGCTTAGAGTTTTAGTTGGAGTTGAAGTTTAGTTTAGTTACAGTTAAGAGTTTCGAGTTTTAGCTTGGAGTCATACCTTAGAGTTTTACTTAATGTTTTAGTTTGGCTAAGTTTTAGTTAAGAGTCTCGAGTTTTAGCTTAGAGTCTTAACTTAGACTTTTTTTGTTAGAGTTCTAGTTAGTTTAATTTTAGTTAAGAGTTTGATGTTTTACCTTTGAGTTTCAGTTAGAGTTCTAGTTTAGTTTAATTTTAGTTAAGAGTTTGATGTTTTACCTTTGAGTTTCAGTTAGAGTTCTAGTTTACTTTAGTTAAGAGTTTGGTGTTTTAGCTTAGAGTCTTAGCATAGAGTTTTTGTTAGAGTTCTAGTTTATTTTAGTTTTAGTTAAGAGTTTAGAGTTTTTAGCTTAGAGTCTTAGCATAGAGTTTATGTTGAAGTTCTATTTTAGTTTAGTTTTAGTTAATAGTCTAGAGTTTTAGCTTAGTGACTTAGCTTAGAGTTATAGTTTTAGTTTAGTTTTAGTTAAGAGTTTAGAGTTTTTTAGCTTAGAGTCTTAGCCTAGAGTTTTTGATAGAGTTCTAGTTTTAGTTTTAGTTAAGAGTTCGATGTTTTACCTTAGAGTCATAGCTTAGAGTTTTAGTTAGAGTTCTAGTTTAGTTTAGTTTTAGTTAAGAGTTTAGAATTTTAGCTTAGAGTCTTAGCTTAGAGTTTTTGTTAGAGTTCTAGTTTATTTTAGTTTTAGTTAAGAGTTTAGAGTTTTCAGCTTAGAGTCTTAGCTTAGAGTTTTTGATAGAGTTCTAGTTTAGTTTAGTTTTAGTTAAGAGTTTGATGTTTTACCTTAGAGTCATAGCTTAGAGTTTTAGTTAGAGTTCTAGTTTAGTTTAGTTTTAGTTAAGAGTTTAGAATTTTAGCTTAGAGTCCTAGCTTAGAGTTTTTGTTAGAGTTCTAGTTTATTTAGTTAAAAGTTTAGAGTATTTAGCTTAGAGTCTTAGCTTAGAGTTTTTGTTAGAGTTTTAGTTTAGTTTAGTCTTAACTTAGAGTTTTTTGATAGAGTTCTAGTTTAGTTTAATTTTAGTTAAGAGTTTTATGTTTTACCTTGGAGTTTCAGTTAGAGTTCTAGTTTAGTTTAGTTTTAGTTAAGAGTTTAGAGTTTTAGCTTAGAGTCTTAGCTTAGAGTTTTTGTTAGAGTTCTAGTTTAGTTTAGTTTTAGTTAAGAGTTTAGAATTTTAGCTTAGAGTCTTAGCTCAGAGTTTTTGTTGAAGTTCTAGTTTAGTTTAGTTTTAGTTAAAAGTTTAGAGTTTTTAGCTTAGAGTCTTAGCTTAGAGTTTTAGTTAGAGTTCTAGTTTAGTTAATTTTAGTTAAGAGTTTAGAATTTTATCTTAGAGTCTTAGGTTACAGTTTTTGTTATAGTTCGAGTTTATTTTAGTTTTAGTTAAGAGTTTAGAGTTTTTAGCTTAGAGTCTTAGTTTAGAGTTTTTGTTGAAGTTCTAGTATAGTTTAGTTTTAGTTAAAAGTTTAGAGTTTTTAGCTTAGAGTCTTAGCTTAGAGTTTTTGTTAGAGTTCTAGTTTAGTTTAGTCTTAACTTAGAGTTTTTTTTATAGAGTTCTAGTTTAGTTTAATTTTAGTTAAGAGTTTGATGTTTTACCTTTGAGTTTCAGTTAGAGTTCTAGTTTAGTTTAGTTTTAGTTAAGAGTTTAGAGTTTTTAGCTTAGAGTCTTAGCTTAGAGTTTTTGTTAGAGTTCTAGTTTATTTTAGTTTTAGTTAAGAGTTTAGAGTTTTTAGCTTAGAGTCTCAGCTTAGAGTTTTTGTTGAAGTTCTAGTTTAGTTTAGTTTTAGTTAATAGTTTAGAGTTTTAGCTTAGAGTCATAGCTTAGAGTTTTTGTTAGACTTGAAGTTTAGTTTAGTAATAGTTAAGAGTTTTAGAGTTTTTAGCTTAGAGTCTTAGCTTAGAGTTTTTGTTGAAGTTCTAGTTTAGTTTAGTTTTAGTTAATAGTTTAGAGTTTTAGCTTAGAGTTTTAGCTTAGAGTTTTTGTTAGAGTTGAAGTTTAGTTTAGTAATAGTTAAGAGTTTTGAGTTTTAGCTTAGAGTCTTAGCTTATAGTTTTTGTTAGAGTTCTAGTTTAGTTTAGATATAGTTAAGAGTTTGGAGTTTTACCTTAGAGACTTAGCTTAGAGTTTTAGTTTAGTTTAGTTTTAGTTAAGAGCTTAGAGTTTTTTAGCTTAGAGTCTTAGCTTAGAGTTTTTGTTAGAGTTCTAGTTTAGTTTAGTTTTAGTTAAGAGTTTGGTGTTTTACCTTAGAGTCATAGCTTAGAGTTTTAGTTAGAGTTCTAGTTTAGTTTAGTTTTAGTTAAGAGTTTAGAATTTTAGCTTAGAGTCTTCGCTTAGAGTTTTTGTTAGAGTTCTAGTTTAGTTTAGTTTTAGTTAAGAGTTTAGAGTTTTTAGCTTAGAGTCTTAGCATAGAGTTTTTGTTGAAGTTCTAGTTTAGTTTAGTAATAGTTAAGAGTTTAGAGTTTTAGCTTAGAGTCGTAACTAATAGTTTTTGTTAAAGTTGAAGTTTAGTTTAGTAATAGTTTTAGCTTAGAGTCTTAGCAAGAGTTTTATTTAGAGTTCTAGTTTAGTTTAGTTTAGTTACAGTTAAGAATTTAGAGTTTTAGCTTAGAGTCTTAGCATAGAATTTTACTTAAAGTTATAGTTTGGTTAAATTTTAGTTAAGAGTTTCGAGTTTTAGCTTAGAGTTTTTGTTAGAGTTCTAGTTTAGTTTAGTTTTAGTTAAGAGTTTAGAGTTTTTAGCTTAGAGTCTTAGCTTAGAGTTTTAGTTGGAGTTGAAGTTTAGTTTAGTTACAGTTAAGAGTTTCGAGTTTTAGCTTGGAGTCATACCTTAGAGTTTTACTTAATGTTTTAGTTTGGCTAAGTTTTAGATAAGAGTCTCGAGTTTTAGCTTAGAGTCTTAACTTAGACTTTTTTGTTAGAGTTCTAGTTTAGTTTAATTTTAGTTAAGAGTTTGATGTTTTACCTTTGAGTTTCAGTTAGAGTTCTAGTTTAGTTTAATTTTAGTTAAGAGTTTGATGTTTTACCTTTGAGTTTCAGTTAGAGTTCTAGTTTACTTTAGTTAAGAGTTTGGTGTTTTAGCTTAGAGTCTTAGCATAGAGTTTTTGTTAGAGTTCTAGTTTATTTTAGTTTTAGTTAAGAGTTTAGAGTTTTTAGCTTAGAGTCTTAGCTTAGAGTTTTTGTTGAAGTTCTAGTTTAGTTTAGTTTTAGTTAATAGTCTAGAGTTTTAGCTTAGTGACTTAGCTTAGAGTTATAGTTTTAGTTTAGTTTTAGTTAAGAGTTTAGAGTTTTTTAGCTTAGAGTCTTAGCCTAGAGTTTTTGATAGAGTTCTAGTTTAGTTTAGTTTTAGTTAAGAGTTTGATGTTTTACCTTAGAGTCATAGCTTAGAGTTTTAGTTAGAGTTCTAGTTTAGTTTGGTTTTAGTTAAGAGTTTAGAATTTTAGCTTAAAGTCTTAGCTTAGAGTTTTTGTTAGAGTTCTAGTTTATTTTAGTTTTAGTTAAGAGTTTAGAGTTTTTAGCTTAGAGTCTTAGCTTAGAGTTTTTGATAGAGTTCTAGTTTAGTTTAGTTTTAGTTAAGAGTTTGATGTTTTACCTTAGAGTCATAGCTTGGAGTTTTAGTTAGAGTTCTAGTTTAGTTTAGTTTTAGTTAAGAGTTTAGAATTTTAGCTTAGAGTCCTAGCTTAGAGTTTTTGTTGAAGTTCTAGTTTAGTTTAGTTTTAGTTAAAAGTTTAGAGTTTTTGCTTAGAGTCTTAGCTTAGAGTTTTTGTTATAGTTCTAGTTTAGTTTAGTCTTAACTTAGAGTTTTTTGATAGAGTTCTAGTTTAGTTTAATTTTAGTTAAGAGTTTGATGTTTTACCTTTGAGTTTCAGTTAGAGTTCTAGTTTAGTTTATTTTTAGTTAAGAGTTTAGAATTTTAGCTTAGAGTCTTAGCTTAGAGTTTTTGTTAGAGTTCTAGTTTAGTTTAGTCTTAACTTAGAGTTTTTTTTTATAGAGTTCTAGTTTAGTTTAATTTTAGTTAAGAGTTTGATGTTTTACCTTTGAGTTTCAGTTAGAGTTCTAGTTTAGTTTAGTTTTAGTTAAGAGTTTGGTGTTTTACCTTAGAGTCTTAGCTTAGAGTTTTAGTTAGAGTTCTAGTTTAGTTTAGTTTTAGTTAAGAGTTTAGAGTCTTTAGCTTAGAGTCTTAGCTTAGAGTTTTTGTTAGAGTTATAGTTTATTTTAGTTTTTGTTAAGAGTTTAGAGTTTTTAGCTTAGAGTCTCAGCTTAGAGTTTTTGTTGAAGTTCTAGTTTAGTTTAGTTTTAGTTAATAGTTTAGAATTTTAGCTTAGAGTCATAGCTTAGAGTTTTTGTTAGACTTGAAGTTTAGTTTAGTAATAGTTAAGAGTTTTAGAGTTTTTAGCTTAGAGTCTTAGCTTAGAGTTTTTGTTGAAGTTCTAGTTTAGTTTAGTTTTAGTTAATAGTTTAGAGTTTTAGCTTAGAGTCTTAGCTTAGAGTTTTTGTTAGAGTTGAAGTTTAGTTTAGTAATAGTTAAGAGTTTGAGTTTTAGCTTAGAGTCTTAGCTTATAGTTTTTGTTAGAGTTCTAGTTTAGTTTAGATATAGTTAAGAGTTTGGAGTTTTACCTTAGAGACTTAGCTTAGAGTTTTAGTTTAGTTTAGTTTTAGTTAAGAGCTTAGAGTTTTTTAGCTTAGAGTCTTAGCTTAGAGTTTTTGTTAGAGTTCTAGTTTAGTTTAGTTTTAATTAAGAGTTTGGTGTTTTACCTTAGAGTAATAGCTTAGAGTTTTAGTTAGAGTTCTAGTTTAGTTTAGTTTTAGTTAAGAGTTTGGAATTTTAGCTTAGAGTCTTAGCTTAGAGTTTTTGTTAGAGTTCTAGTTTAGTTTAGTTTTAGTTAAGAGTTTAGAGTTTTTAGCTTAGAGTCTTAGCATAGAGTTTTTGTTGAAGTTCTAGTTTAGTTTAGTAATAGTTAAGAGTTTAGAGTTTTAGCTTAGAGTCATAGCTAAGAGTTTTTGTTAAGTTGAAGTTTAGTTTAGTAATAGTTTTAGCTTAGAGTCTTAGCTTAGAGTTCTAGTTTAGTTTAGTTTTAGTTAAGAGCTTAGAGTTTTTTAGCTTAGAGTCTTAGCTTAGAGTTTTTGTTAGAGTTCTAGTTTAGTTTAGTTTTAGTTAAGAGTTTAGAGTTTTTAGCTTAGAGTCTTAGCTTAGAGTTTTAGGTAGAGTTCTAGTTTAGTTTAGTTTAGTTAAGGTTTCTCCACGTTTAAGTTAGGTTTGATTAGGTTAGCTTATCATGAGCGCTCATGATAAGCTAACCTAATCTAACCTAACTTAAATGTGGAGAAACCTAACCTCTAACCTAACCTAACCTAATCTAACTTATGGTTTTGGTATTTCTATGCAATATTGTGTAATTTTGTGGTTATGCTAGTTTAGACTAAACTTCAACTCTAAGTAAAACTCTAAGCTAAGACTCTAAGTTAGAACTCTAAACTATAACTCTTAACTATAACTAAACTAAACGAAACTTAACCCTAACTAAAACTCTAATCTAAGACTTTAAGGTAAAACTCAAAACTCTTAACTAAAACTAAACTAAAACTCTAAATAAAACTCTAAGCTATAAGCTAAAATTCTAAACTCTTAACTAAAACTAAACTAAACTAGAACTCTAACTAAAACTCTAAGCTATGACTCTAAGGTAAAACATCAAACTCTTAACTAAAACTAAAACTAAACTAAACTAGAACTCTAACTAAAACCCTAAGCTATGACTCTAAGGTAAAACATCAAACTCTTAACTAAAACTAAACTAAACTAGAACTCTAACAAAAACTCCAAGCTAAGACTCTAAGCTAAAAAACTCTAAACTCTTAACTAAAACTAAACTAAACTAAAACTCTAAGCTAAGTCTCGAAGGTAAAACTCCAAACACTTAACTATATCTAAACTTAACTAGAACTCTAACCAAAACTCTAAGCTAAGACTCTAAGCTAAAACTCTAAACTCTTAACTATTACTAAACTAAACTTCAACTCTAACAAAAACTCTAAGCTAAGACTCTAAGCTAAAACTCTAAACTATTAACTAAAACTAAACTAAACTAGAACTTCACCAAAAACTCTAAGCAAAAACTCTAAGCTAAAAACTCTAAACTCTTAACTAAAACTAAAAAAAACTAGAACTCTAACACAAACTCTAAGCTAAGACACTAAGCTAAAATTCTAAACTCTTAACTAAACCTAAACTAAACTAGAACTCTAACTAAAACTCTAAGCTAAGATTCTAAGGTAAAACACTAAACTCTTAACTAAAAGTAAACTAAACTAGAACTTTAACTGAAACTCAAAGGTAAAACATCAAATTCTTAACTAAAATTAAACTAAACTAGAATTCTAACAAAAACTCTAAGCTAAGACTCTAAGGAAAAACACTAAACTCTTAACTAAAACTAAACTAAACTAGAACTCTAACAAAAACTCTAAGCTAAGACTCAGCTAAAACTCGAAACTCTTAACTAAAACTTAACCAAACTATAACTTTAAGTAGAACTCTAAGCTATGACTCTAAGCTAAAACTCTAAATTCTTAACTGTAACTAAACTAAACTTTAACTCTAGCTAAAACTCTAAGCTAAGACTCTATTGCAAAACTCTAAACTCTTAACTAAAACTAAACTAAACTAGAACTCTAATTAAAACTCTAAGTCTAAGCTAAAACTCTAAACTAAAACTAAACTAAACTAGAACTTCAACAAAAACTCTAAACTAAGACTCTAAGCTAAAAAAAAACACTAAACTCTTAACTAAAAATAAACTAAACTAGAACTCTAACAAAAACTCTAAGCTGAGACTCTTAGCTAAAACTCTAAACTCTTAACTAAAACTAAACTAAACAAGAACTCTAATTAAAACTCTAAGTCTAAGCTAAAACTCTAAACTCTTAACTAAAACTAAACTAAACAAGAACTCTAATTAAAACTCTAAGTCTAAGCTAAAACTCTAAACTAAACTAGAACTTCAACAAAAAACTCTAAACTAAGACTCTAAGCTAAAAACTCTAAACTCATAACTAACACTAAACTAAACTAGAACTCTAACAAAAACTCTAAGATAAGACTCTAAGCTAAAACTCTAAACTCTTAACTAAAACTAAACTAGAGTAAAACTCTATGCTAAGTCTCTAAGGTAAAACACCAAACTCTTAACTAAAACTAAACTAAACTAGAACTCTAACAAAAACTCTAAGCTAAGACTCTAAGCTAAAACTCTAAACTCTTAACTTTAACTTTACTAAACTAGAACTCTAACACAAACTATAAGCTAAGACTCTAAGCTAAAACTCTAAACTCTTAACTAGAAGTAAACTAAACTAGAACTCTAACAGAAACTCTAAGCTATGACTCTAAGCTAAAAACTCGAGACTCTTAACTATAACTAAACTAAACTAGAACTCTAGCACAAACTATAAGCTAAGACTCTAAGCTAAAACTCTAAACTCTTAACTAAAACTAAACTGAACTAGAACTCTAACTAAAACTCTAAGCTATGACTCTAAGGTAAAACTCTAAACTCTTAACTATAACTTTACTAAACTATAACTTTAACTAAAACTCTAAGCTATGACTCCAAGCTAAAACTCTAAATTCTTAACTATAACTAAACTAAACTAGAACTCTAACTAAAACTCTAAACTAAGACTCTAAGGTAAAACTCTAAACTCTTAACTAAAACTAAACTAAACTAGAACTCTAACAAAAACTCTAAGGTAAGACTCTAAGCTAAAACTCGAAACTCTTAACTAAAACTTAACTAAACTACAACTTTAAGTAAAACTCTAAGCTATGACTCTAAGCTAAAACTCTAAATTCTTAACTATAACTAAACTAAACTAGAACTCTAACTAAAACTCTAAACTAAGACTCTAAGGTAAAACTCTAAACTCTTAACTAAAACTAAACTAAACTAGAACTCTAACTAAAACTCTAAGCTAAGACTCTAAGCTAAAAACTCTAAACTCTTAATTAAACTAAACTAAACTAGAACTCTAACAAAAACTCTAAGCTAAGACTCTAAGCTAAAAAACTCTAAATTCTTAACTAAAACTAAACTAAACTAAAACTCAGAGCTAAGACTCTAAGCTAAAACTATTACTAAACTAAACTTCAACTTTAACAAAAACTCTTAGTTAAGACTCTAAGCTAAAACTCTAAACTCTTAACTATTACTAAACTAAACTAGAACTTCAACAAAAACTCTATGCTAAGACTCTAAGCTAAAAACTCTCAACTCTTAACTAAAACTAAACTAAACTAGAACTCTAACAAAAACTCTAAGCTAAGACTCTAAGCTAAAATTCTAAACTCTTAACTAAAACTAAACTAGAACTCTAAATAAAACTCTAAGCTATGACTCTAAGGTAAAACACCAAACTCTTAATTAAAACTAAACTAAACTAGAACTCTAACAAAAACTCTAAGCTAAGACTCTAAGCTAAAAAACTCTAAGCTCTTAACTAAAACTAAACTAAACTAAAACTCTAAGCTAAGTCTCTAAGGTAAAACTCCAAACTCTTAACTATGTCTAAACTAAACTAGAACTCTAACAAAAACTATAAGCTAAGACTCTAAGCTAAAACTCAAAACTCTTAACTATTACTAAACTAAACTTCAACTCTAACAAAAACTCGAAGCTAAAACTCTAAACTTTTAACTAAAACTAAACTAAACTAGAACTTCAACAAAAACTCTAAGCTAAGACTCTAAGCTAAAAACTCTAAAACTCTTAACTATTACTAAACTAAACTTCAAGTCTAACAAAAACTCTAAGCTATGACTCTAAGCTAAAACTCTAAACTATTAACTAAAACTAAACTAAACTAGAACTTCAACAAAAACTCTAAGCTAAGACTCTAAGCTAAAAACTCTAAACTCTTAACTAAAACTAAAATAAACTAGAACTCTAACAAAAACTCTAAGCTAAGACTCTAAGCTAAAAACTCTAAACTCTTAACTAAAACTAAACTAAACTAGAACTCTAACTAAAACTCTAAGCTAAGACTCTAAGGTAAAACACCAAACTCTTAACTAAAACTAAACTAAACTAGAACTCTAACTGAAACTCAAAGGTAAAACATCAAACTCTTAACTAAAATTAAACTAAACTAGAACTTTATAAAAAAAAACTATAAGTTAAGACTAAACTAAACTAGAACTCTAACAAAAACTCTAAGCTAAGACTCTAAGCTAAAAACTCTAAACTTTTAACTAAAACTAAACTATACTAGAACTTCAACAAAAACTCTAAACTAAGACTCTAAGCTAAAAACTCTAAACTCTTAACTAAAACTAAAATAAACTCGAACTCTAACAAAAACTCTAAGCTAAGACTCTAAGATAAAATTCTAAACTCTTAACTAAAATTAACTAAACTAGAACTCTAACTAAAACTATAAGCTAAGACTCTAAGCTAAAAACTCTAAACTTTTAACTAAAACTAAACTAAACTAGAACTTCAACAAAAACTCTAAGCTAAGACTCTAAGCTAAAATTCTAAACTCTTAACTAAAACTAAACTAAACTAGAACTCTAACAAAAACTCTAAGCTAAGACTCTAAGCTAAAATTCTAAACTCTTAACTAAAACTAAACTAAACTAGAACTCTAACAAAAACTCTAAGCTAAGACTCTAAGCTAAAAACTCTAAACTTTTAACTAAAACTAAACTAAACTAGAACTTCAAAAAAAACTCTAAGCTAAGACTCTAAGCTAAAAACTCTAAACTCTTAACTAAAACTAAAATAAACTAGAACTCTAACAAAAACTCTAAGCTAGGACTCTAAGCTAAAATTCTAAACTCTTAACTAAAACTAAACTAAACTAGAAATCTAACTAAAACTCCAAGCTATGACTCTAAGGTAAAACATCAAACTCTTAACTAAAACTAAACTAAACTAGAACTCTATCAAAAACTCTAAGCTAAGACTCTAAGCTAAAAACTCTAAACTCTTAACTAAAACTAAAAAAAACTAGAACTCTAACAAAAACTCTAAGCTAAGAATCTAAGCTAAAATTCTAAACTCTTAACTAAAACTAAACTAAACTAGAACTCTAACTAAAACTCTAAGCTATGACTCTAAGGTAAAACATCGAGCTCTTAACTAAAACTAAACTAAACTAGAACTCTATCAAAAACTCTAGGCTAAGACTCTAAGCTAAAAAACTCTAAACTCTTAACTAAAACTAAACTAAAACTATAACTCTAAGCCAAGTCACTAAGCTAAAACTCTAGACTATTAACTAAAACTAAACTAAACTAGAACTTCAACATAAACTCTATGCTAAGACTCTAAGCTAAAAACTCTTAACTAAAACTAAAATAAACTAGAACTCTAACAAAAACTCTATGCTAAGACTCTAAGCTAAAACACCAAACTCTTAACTAAAGTAAACTAGAACTCTAACTGAAACTCAAAGGTAAAACATCAAACTCTTAACTAAAATTAAACTAAACTAGAACTCTAACTGAAACTCAAAGGTAAAACATCAAACTCTTAACTAAAATTAAACTAAACTAGAACTCTAACAAAAAAAAGTCTAAGTTAAGACTCTAAGCTAAAACTCGAGACTCTTAACTAAAACTTAGCCAAACTAAAACATTAAGTAAAACTCTAAGGTATGACTCCAAGCTGAAACTTGAAACTCTTAACTGTAACTAAACTAAACTTCAACTCCAACTAAAACTCTAAGCTAAGACTCTAAGCTAAAAACTCTAAACTCTTAACTAAAACTAAACTAAACTAGAACTCTAACAAAAACTCTAAGCTAAAACTCGAAACTCTTAACTAAAAATTAACCAAACTATAACTTTAAGTAAAATTCTATGCTAAGACTCTAAGCTAAAACTCTAAATTCTTAACTGTAACTAAACTAAACTAAACTAGAACTCTAAATAAAACTCTAAGCTAAGACTCTAAGCTAAAAACTCTAAACTCTTAATTAAAACTAAACTAGAACTCTAACAAAAACTCTAAGCTAAGACTCTAAGCTAAAAACTCTAAACTTTCAACTAAAACTAAACCAAACTAAAACTCTAAGCTAAAAGGATGGGTATTTCAAGTTGAAAAATGGGTTTAGAAGGGACATTAAGAAAGGAACTTGCTCTGAAATGGCTTTTGAAAGGTATTTCTTGGTGTTGAGGTGTCCAAAAAGCTGTTAAAGTATAGTTGTGGGTGAAAAGGATGGGTACTTCAACTTGTAAAATGGGTTTAGAAGGGACATTGACAAAGGAACTTGCTCTGAAATGCCTTTTGAAAAGTATTTCTTGGTGTTGAGGTATTCAAAAAAGCTGTAAAGTATAATTGTGGGTGAAAAGGATAGATGCTTCAAGTTGGAAAATGGGTTTAGAAGGGACATTAAGAAAAGAAGTTGCTCTGAAATGCCTTTTGAATGGTATTGCTTGATGTTGAGGTATCCAAAAAAGCTGTAAAGTATAGATGTGGGTGAATTAATGGGTACTTCAACTTGTAAAAAATGTGTTAAGGAATGACATTAAGAAAGGAACTTGCTCTGAAATGCCTTATGAAAGGTATTTCTTGGTGTTAAGGTATCTAAAAAGCTGTAAAGTATAGTTGTGGGTGAAAAGGACAGGTACTTCAAGTTGGAAAATGGGTTTTAGAAGGGAACATTAAGAAAGGAAGTTGCTCTGAAATGTCTTTTGAAAGGTATTTCTTGGTGTTGTGGTATCCAAAAAAGTCTTATAGTAAGGTTGTGGTGAAAGGATTGGTACTTCAACTTGTAAAAATGGGGTAAGGAATGACATTAAGAAAGGAACTTGTTCTGAAAAGATATAATATAGCCTTAAAAAAAATTAAAAAAGAGGGGCTCAGGGGCCTTTGGGGCGCCGGTGCCCTTTGGGGGGCCCGGGGGACCTTTTGAGACCGGGGGGCTTCCTTCGGGGTTGGGGTAGGGGGGTCGGGGCCCTTTGGGTCGGGGTAGGAGGATCGGAGACCTTTGGGGTCGGGGTAGAGGACCTCACAACACTGTTCAAATACAACTTGTTCACTATAACGACCACACTCAAAACCTCTTCTAAAACATCTTCTAAAATCATCTTTTAAAATGTCTCTAACTGTTTCGCCGAAATAATTCCATAAAATGGTTTCGCCCAAATAATCCCTAAACGTAATTTCAGCGTGTTCCTTTTGTTTTTGGCATCTCTGCGCTGACACATTTCAAATTACTAAGAAACCTGATTCCCGCGCTAAAACAATTCATCGCTAAGATGTTTCTTGGAGAATTGTTTCCATTGGCAATGTTTATTAATATCTTTTGGAGTTCGACCAGTAGAACTGTTTCCGAGGCAAAGACATTAATGACTTGGATCTATTCCTGGAGAATCGTTTCTAGGCGAAAATTTTTAAAGTCTGACAGATGATGTCATTGGTTGATTGATCTGTCAAGAAAGGGGAATTAATTTGTTGTTTCTATGGGGAATTATTGATTCACGAAAGGGGAATTGAGGTCGACAGCACAGGTGTTCCAAATTCCTAGACACCATGACATTCGCCTCGAGCATACAACAACAAATACTATTTCTGGATCATAACATTCTTCCCTAGCGTGCCAACAACAACAAATACTCTTTCCTAGATCATAACATTCTCCCCTAGCATACAACAACAAATACTCTTTCCTAGATCATAACATTCTCCCCTAGCGTGCCAAAAACAACAAACTCTTTCCTGGATCATAACATTTGCATCGAGCAACAACAACAAATACTATTTCTGGATCATAACATTCTTCCCAGGTACTTGGCCAAAAACAACAAATACTCTTTCCTAGATCATAACATTCTCCCATAGCGGACACTTGGCCAAAAACACACCTGGAGAAAGAGACCTTGGAGAAAGAGGTCATTGACACTGTCCCCATTAAACTATGTAAAAAAGTTGTAGGTGGCAGCAGGGGTGAGGGGTGGGAGCATCACCTCCCTCTCTACTAGCAGATACAAATATGTGTTAAAATTCAAACTAAAAACGATCAGGAATTACTATTAAAGAATAAATGAAACCCAAAACGCACAGAAATTAAACAAACAATCATAGCAAAAAACATACAATAAGTAATAACATAAATGAATAAATTGATCTTAAAGCGAGTAATGCTAAGATTGATTATGAAAATCAAGTTTAAAATGAAAAACATATTTTGCTATTGAAGTATAAATGAAACTTAAAAGGAACAGAAATTAAATAAACAATCAATTTAACCTAACATACAATAGATATTAATTTAAATGAATAAATAAATCTTAAAACGATGTGAAACTTAAATTCAGTATGCAACTCAAGCTTCAAACGAACAAAAATCACTACAAACAAAAATTTGGGTATCGCCTCCTTCTCTCACTGTAAAAGTCTAAAACCTAATGCGTCATTGGCGCTTTGCTGAAAACTATATCCGTCTTGAACAGTCTTGGAAAGCATAAACAACATCAAATTGAATATTTGATGTATAATGATACTAATTGTTGAAAGATCCATCAGTTCAAGAATTTATGTCACTGTAATTTTATTTTTATTTTCAATGCTGTAAGACTGTAAAAACTGGAAAAGAAAAAATGTTTAATATAAATTCATTTTCAGTTAAGCACCAATGACACAGTAGGCTTTTGGTTTTTATTTACAGTTAAGGAAGGGACAGTATCCAAACTCTAAGCTTGTAGTGAAACGATACTCGTCTTGATCAACTTTAGAAAGAACTAATAAATTGAACTTAACATTTGATGTATAATGATATTAGTTGCTGAAAGCTCACCAGTTCAAAATTTTACTATAATTTTAATGTTTATTTTCAATATTAAGTACAAAAGGAAATATTAGTAATAAAATTGGTTTTGAGTAAAGCGCCAATCATGCAATGGGTTTTAGACTTTTACAGTGAGAGAAGGAGGCGATACCCAAACTCTTGTTTGCTGTGATTTTTGTTCGTTTCAAGCTTGATTTTCGCAGTCAATTTAAGTTTCATTCGTTTTAAGATTTATTTATTCATTTACATAATTGGACATAATTTGCACTTTACTGAAAAAATATAAATGTTTTTACTTTTATAAGTTTAATAAATCAAATAATATTAACATTTTGATTAATAAATATCACTAAATGTATATTAAACTGACAATGCACATTTATTTGTATTTTTTTCAGTAAAGTGCAAATTATGTTCTGGCCTTGGGAAGGCATAGGGGTTTTGAGCCCTACTCATGTTAAATTCTGCTCGTTTTGAGTTTGACTCTGTTATTTATTGTAATTTCTGTTCGTTTTGGGTTTCATTTATCTATCGATGCTGATTTGTGGTAGTTTCCCGCTTGGTAGATTATTTGATTTTATTTTTGCTCATTTTTTGTTTAATAGAGTTTTGTTTAATGGATTTTTCTTTGAAAAACTTATTTTGTGGAAAAATGTTTTTTTAATTAATTTCCGTTCGTCTTATATTGACATAATCTTTTCAGGGAAAAAAGAAAATAATTCTCAAAATCTTTTCGTTTTTTAAGACTTTATAGTTTGGCCTGCAATTTGTGTGCTGGAAAAAACTTTTCAGAAATTTTTAACAACATACACCCTTTTCAAAAATCTTGACACATATAGTAGTGTTTAATTTAGTTTCATAGCTCCTCTAGTTGACCAGAAATAGAAGACTTGATACCATTCGTAAAAAAAAATCTGTTTACTTTCTTTGATACCTTGGATACACTTACGCTATTTTGATTTGCTTAAGTTTTAAGAGCAGAAATAGCCCAGAAAGTTTGAACATAATACCCTAAGTCGTTCTTGGGATACTGCTGAGATGCCTTATTAGGAATTAGCATTATCACATTGCATTTTGAATTAATCTTAAGGCAACATTTAGTTTTTAAACATAATGGGCAAATTGGAGTGTGGGAGTGGAAGGGGGACTAGTTGCCTTCCAATCAATTTCGACTATTAAAAAGGGCATTAGCCCTTTCTATTTTCAATCGAATGAGCCCTTTTCGAAGTTCGTAAGACAACTCTTTCGATACGAAGAGCCCTGGTCTAAACAAAAAAAAAGATAAAATAATAAAACATTGTACCGACATCTCTACAAAGACATTATCTGCCCCAAGGGCATAAATTACAACCCTTGCAATGAGGGTTGTGAGGGGGTTGTCATCCTCAAAGACCTAATTTTCAAGACTTTCAACTACGTTAAACAAAATGGCTATCTTAAAGTTTCGATTGGATTTGTTTGGGAAAACGGTGGGCGTGAGCGGGGCGTTAGTTGCTCTCCAATCACTTTCAACTATTAAAAAAGGCGCTAGACCTTTCAATTTCCAATCGAATGAGCCTTTTTGAAGTTTCTACGACAACGATTTCAATAAAAACCTTATATGCCCCCTGGCCATAGCTTACAAACCTTACCCCGAGGTTTGGGGGGGGGGGAGGTTGTCATCCTCAAAGACCTAATTTCCAGAACTTTCAACCACGTTGAAGAAAATTGCTATCTCAAAATTTTGATTGGGTGTGTTTGGTGAAATGGCGGACGTAAGAGGGGGGATAGTTGCCCTTCAATCACTTCCGACCATTAAAAATGGCACTAGCTCTTTCAATTTCCAATCGAATGGGCCCTTTTAAAGTTTCTACGACAACGCTTTTTATAGAAACCTTATATGCCCCAGGGCATAACTTACAACCTTTGACCTGAGGGCTGTGAGGGGGTTGTCATCCTCAAACACATAATTTCCAGACCTTTCAACTACGTTGAACAAAATGGCTATCTCAAAATTTTGATTGGATGTATTTGTGAAAATGGTGGGCGTGATAGGGGGGTTACTTGCCATCCAATCACTTTCGATTATTTTTTTTTTATCAAAAATAGACTATAATATTGAAAAGATATAAAATTATTTTCTAATGTATATTTTAAATTCTTCTTCTTTTCTTTCTTTAACCAGCGGTATTTGGTCCTCCTTTCTGCGCTTCCTCTTCTTTTTGTGTTCTCAATAATAAGTGGTGATACATCACGTAATGGATAGAATCAAACCGTTTTTTGTTTCCTTTTCGTACTCCTGAAAAAAAAATCAATCCTGTTTCTTTCTTCTTTTATTTTATCAAAGACTCTTTGCTTATTTGTAATCTAATTTGTCCCTATTTCTCTATTATTCCTTCACTTTACTACCTACCTATCTTACCTCTTACTCGACGTTCCATAGCTTTCCACTTTTAAAACTCCTCACATACATAATTTTTTCTCTCCTAGTACATTTTATCTACCTTTCTCCTAAAAAACTTTTTTTTTTCATTCATACGATTCTCCATCCATTAATTTACCATAAAACAATTCCAAAATTCTCATTCTAGCTACCCACGGCGGCAAAGGGCTGCTCCCATTCATTAGGCCTATAACATATAACATTAAAATACAAATTTACAATTCATATGCGTTTTTGTACTTTAAAACATATTCACCTTTCTTATAACACTTTAAAACACTTTTCACTATATTTACATAAATAAAGTAAAAAATTAAATATATAACACCATTTTTTTTTTAATATATCACATTTCAACTCACTTTACTCTCGCCGGGCCTTGCGTTGTTAGGTAGGTACAATAATCCTCAAAACATTTCCCAAAAATCAAATACTTCACAATCCAGGTGAATCGTATTCCCCTCAACATATAAAATAAAATTCCACTAGTTTAAAATAAATTCCAAACAAACATTAAAAAAAATGACCAAATCTAAAATCTATAATCTAATAATTCATAAAATTCTATACTATAACTATTCAATTAGATTTAAATCTTACCTAATAAATAAACTTAAAAATACTGAACAAATCCTGAACTACTACTACTACTACTAACAACTCATCGCAGCACCAAGCCGCCTGAGGCCAACACAGCTACGCACGCTCCTCCTCCACCCCAATCTATTCAAAGCCTCCCTTTTTACACCCGCCCACGAAGTTCCCATTTCCTTTAAATCTTTCTTTATGACGTCCTCCCAACCCAGACGGGGACGACCTGCTTTCCGTTTAGCCCTAGATGGTTGGCCGAAAAGAACAATCTTCGGCAATCTGTCATCCTTCATCCGAACAACATGCCCTAACCACCTCAACCTTTCTTTCATTATAGACCTAGAAAGTGGTATTGAACCACATTTTTCGTATAGCCTATTGTTTGAAATACGGTCAGTCAGCCGGGTACCCAGAACAATCCTTAAGCAATTTCTCTGGAAAACATCTAGCAAATCTTCATCCGCTTTTCGGAGCGTCCATGCTTCAGAGCCATATTTGACCACTGTCATCACTGTAGCTTCTAAGATTCTAATCTTGGTTTGCAGACTTATCTTCCTATTCTTCCAGACTTTTTTTAACTGTGAAAAAACACCCTGAGCCTTGGCTATTCTATTTTTAACATCTTCACTGCTCCCACCATCTTTACTAATAATACTACCAAGGTAAGTGAAACTGCCCACCTGATCAATCTTTTCATTACCCAACGTCACCTTTTCATCTTCACTTATTCCTAGCCTTAGTGACTTGGTCTTCCTAACATTAATTTTCAAACCAATACTAGCACCCTGAACTCGCAAAACCTCTAAAACTTCATTCATTTTGCTCACACTTTCATCTAGGATGCTTAAATCATCAGCATAATCCAAGTCCAGGAGACTTTTTCCTCCCCATTTGATTCCGTGGTCTCCCATTGCCTTTCCTGTGCTCCTTAAAACAAAGTCCATCAAAATAATCCATATAAAGGGGGATAGAACACAACCCTGCTTAACTCCTGATTTAATACAAAACCAGCTGCTAACCTCATTTCCTACCTTAACTGCAGCAGTGTTATTCTCGTACATAGCACTAATCACTTTAATGTATTTGTCTGGTATACCATACAAGGATAAAACCTTTACTAAAGCTCCTCTATCAACAGAATCGAACGCTTGCTCATAATCTATAAAACTAAGGACCAAAGGTGTTTGAAAACTTAGGCACTTCTCAATTATTAACCTAAGAGTGAAAATTTGGTCAACACATCCTCTACCTTTTCTAAAACCGCACTGCTCTTCTCTTAAAACTTTGTCTACGGCATCTCTCAGTCTAAAAAGTATCATATTACTAAGCAATTTGCTACCTACAGAGACCAGACTAATGCCTCGATAATTACCACACTCACTTTTATCACCTTTCTTATAAAGTGGCTTAATTAAGGTTTTCCTAAAATCATTAGGTACTTCCCCTTTTTCAAAAATCATATTCATAATCTCCAATAACTTATTTCTAACCTCAGAGCCACCATATTTAAGAAACTCATTTACTACCCTATCAGCACCTGGAGCCTTATTATTCTTTAATCCTTTTAGTACTGTTTCTAATTCCTCCTCACAAAACAAATCTTCCTTCACATCCAAGGTATCACAAACTTTTTCATTTTCCTCTATATTTTTTCCTGCAACTCTATCTCGGTTAAGCAAATTCTCAAAATGTTCGGCCCATCTCGCTTTAGCTTTTGTCTTATCGTTAATTGCCACCCCATTCCTATCTTTAACTGGGACAAGTCCGGATTGACTACTACCTCTCAATTTGTTAACGTGCCAGTACAATATTTTACTATTATGCCGTCTAGCTGCATCTTCTAAATCCTCGGCAATTTTATCCATGGCCTCCACTTCACACCTCCTTAGTTCATATTTCAATGCTTTCTCCACTTTCTTTACATTTCTTTTGTTTTCATATGATCTATCACTCAGATAATTCTTGTACAAGTCCTTTCTCCTTTCTATTAAACTTAAAGCTTTTTCACTAATATTCTTAGCTGCAGTTCTAGCTTTCTTCCCTAATACACCTTCAGCAACTTCACAAATTATTTTTCTAAAATTATTCCAACCATCTTCCACATTATCAAATTTTAAGCTCTCAAGTTTAGTATTCAACTGTTCCTGGAAAGTTTCTCTCAAATTCTCATCCTGGAGTCTACTAACATCATAACTTCCCGGGAGGTAATTACCCTTCCGATATTTCAGCTTTAAATTAACCCTTGACACTACTAGATGGTGATCTTTACTTTTAACATCAATAACAGCACTCCTATATACCCTAGTATCTTGTATTGATCCTGCCAGTCTTCGATTTACTATAACATAATCAATAAGGTTTGCTGTCTTACCATCACGTGAATACCATGTTAGCTTATGAGCCATTTTATGACCAAACACCGTATTGGTTATAACTAGATTGTTATACCTACAAAATTGCAAAAGTCTGTATCCATTACTGTTTTCTTTTCCTACACCAAATTTACCTAAGCTGGGATACCATCTATCCATATTTCTACCAACCTGGGCGTTAAAATCTCCCAGCAATAACATCATATTTCTACCTGGGACCTTGTCTATTTGCTCCTGTAACTGTAAGTAAAATTCATCTGAGTCACTAGTATCTCCATCAGTCGGTTCTACAGGGGCGTATACTACTATAACTGATACCTTGAACTTTCTAGTCATAAAATGAGCAATTAGTATTCTATTATTAATACCTTCCCAGCCTAAACAAGACTTAGCAGCTTCCTTATTCATCATGAGCCCTACTCCCTGTCTATGTAACCCATCCTTCCTGCCTGAGTAAACAAATTCTATATCACCTAATTTCATGCTTCCTACCCCTGGGATATGAGTTTCTGAAACTCCTAATAGATCCAGTTCGAATCGTCTGAATTCGTCAGTCAAAATGTCGATACGATAGTCATTTTTAATGTCGTAACATTCCAAGTTCCAATTTTCATGTTCTTTAAATCATTGAAATTTTTTTCGCCTCAGGAAAAGCAATGATCCCGGATACCAGTGCAGGACGGGGATCACATATCTTCTCAAGTCTACACCGAAGTGCTTAAGCCGGCTTAGAACCGGACAGCAAGAAGTCCCTGGGACCTCCATGAATGGAGGCTTTGTGCAATCCTGGGCCCATCTTGGTCACAACATGGTTTTCAGCGCTTGGCGATGCTCTTCTATCAACAAGAGTCGAAATCCTGCACAGACAATCTCAAGCCTATTACCTCCGACTCATTATATATTCATGCCTACAAATATTATGCTACTACGGGGAGGCAACCCGTAATAGATAAATTAGCTAGGAAGAGGTTTTTCAGCCCAAAGACGCCCATCAAAACATACCAATCCCAGAAGAATTGTCCATTAGTCAGAATCCCGTGCGAATGCTGTGTCGTTTACTAGGCTATAATTTCCTCGAGGGGCGCCACTCCTCAAGTGGGAATAGAGTTGACCGCAAGGTCCCCAGTCTTGCAGGTACCCCGAAAAGGTCGAGGCAGCCCTTTGCAGAGGCCGTTGTCCATAGATCTGGATCTTACGCCCTGCCACAGTTGTCCTCCTATAGAGGATCCTCCCGCGATGGTGTTCTGCATCACCATGCAATTTAACCCATTGCTGGGAGAAGGTTTGCAACTCATGGAACTTGTGGATAAACAAGTGGGCCCTTTTGAGTGTACATTTGAGGGGCCTTCTTCCTCCTCCGCCTGTATTTATGACCCCGGGCAAGGGTGCCCCAGATTCTATTATGGACCCCCAGGGACAAGGTCCCCCCTTGGTCCATGCCTCCTATGGAGGTACCCTACATATCTGTGGAGTGTTCCCCTATCGCCACCTGGGGACATGCTGAATGGCCTGGGGGAGGCCAGATAAACGGATCACTTTTGTTTTGCAAAGGCAATAACTCAGTGACATATTTAACCTACTACTTATAAATATACATAACTCACTGACTAGGCCTATATTAGTTATATACAGAAATATATAACTCAGTGACACATTAAACCTACTACTTATAAATATGTGTAACTCACAGACTAGGCCTATATATGTTATATACAGAAATATATAACTGAGTGACATATTTAGCCTACTACTTATAAATATGTGTAACTGACTGACTAGGCATATAAGTTATATACAGAAATATATAACTCAGTGACATATTTAGCCTACTACTTAAAATATGTGTAACTCACTGACTAGGCCTATATAAGTTATATACAGAAATATATAACTCAGTGACAAATTTAGCCTACTACTTATAAATATGTGTAACTCACTGACTAGGCCTATCTAAGTTATATACAGAAATATATAACTGAGTGACATATTTAGCCTACTACTTATAAATATGTGTAACTCACTGACTAGGCCTATATAAGTTATATACAGAAATATATAACTGAGTGACATATTTATCCTACTGCTTATAAATATGTGTAACTCAATGACTAGGCATACAAGTTATATACATAAATATATAACTCAGTGACATATTTAACCTACTACTTATAAATATGTGTAACTCACTGACTAGGCCTATTTAAGTTATATACAGAAATATATAACTGAGTGACAAATTTAGCCTACTACTTAAAATATGTATAACTCACTGACTAGGCCTATATAAGTTATATATAAAAATATATAACTGAGTGACATATTTAGCCTACTGCTTATAAATATGTGTAACTCACAGACTAGGCATATAAGTTATATACAGAAATATATAACTCAGTGACATATTTAACCTACTACTTATAAATATGTGTAACTCACTGACTAGGCCTATCTAAGTTATATACAGAAATATATAACTGAGTGACATATTTAGCCTACTACTTAAAATATGTGTAACTCACTGACTAGGCCTATATAAGTTATATACAGAAATATATAACTGAGTGACATATTTAGCCTACTGCTTATAAATATGTGTAACTCACTGACTAGGCATATAAGTTATATACAGAAATATATAACTCAGTGACATATTTAGCCTACTACTTATAAATATGTGTAACTCACTGACTAGGCATCTAAGTTATATCAGGATTCTTACTATCTTGAGAAGTAAGCTAACTATTATAATCTGAAAATTCTGATTAAACTCTAAAATCAAACACTCTATTAAAAGTTCGAAATATTTAACTTAAAATCTGCTCTTATTCCATATACCAAAATTAAAAACTCCATTTTCTAATCTTCTACCTAGATCCTTACCACAAAATGAAAAAACAAAAACCATACAAATGTAAAACCTTAAACCCTTAAACCCTATAATTTTTTCTCAAACTCTCCTTTTATTATTATAATTTTTTCCCTTTTTTTAACAACACATCCTTGCCCACCAAGACTCAAAAACTATTCCCTTCTACTTTATACCAAACACGTTCTCAATTTTCTTACACTTCATAATCCTTATCCTTTTCCATTCTGTTTCCACACGATTTATCACATCATAATCTTCCTTCTGCTTTTCTTTTCGATTCCACGTGTAATAACAAAAAAGCGATACTATGTTCACTATTGTCCTTGTATAGGCCTCGTCATCTACTTTTAGGTACACAGCTTTCTCTAAATTAATTACATCTTTTTTACCTGTAACACTTGCCAATAAATTCCTCAGTCCTGCTACATTTGTTTCTTGTTTTTCACATTCTAACATTACGTGATATCGCGTTTCTAGTTTTTTCTCGCATAGCTTACAAAGTCCATTACTACCACTCATATTCATCTTTACTTTCGACTCTTCTGTGGGTAAAAAATTATGCATAAAGAAAAACATATGTTCTTTAACTTTTGGCGGCAACAGGCAACTTTCTAGTAGTATGAAACTTTTGTCCACCTCTTCTCATTATAACTACCATTTTCAATTATTTTTAGTGGAGGAAGCTGCTTCTTTTTTTCATAATATTCCTTAAGTTTTACTTTGTCAATTTTCCCACTTATCTCAAGCGACATTCCTAATTTTTCTATTTCATAAATTTCTTCGAATGCTTGATTATATTTTGGAGGATATTTCTTTTCTTTTCTTTTCCATGTTTAATACCAAGCACTTGTTGGTGATTCTTTTTTCCTCATCATTTGTTCCAACATTGTCCTAATAAAATGTTCTTTCATCTTACATTCCACATGTATGACCTGAAGACCTCCATGATCTCTATATATGAACATATTGTCTGTTTTCAATTTAGGTGAAAATTTTCATTCCATATATACTGGTAAATTGCACTCACATTTTGTTTTAGATGTGTCTTCTTGGGTTGTGAAACAAAGAACAGATGCCATAAAACTGGGCAAGCATAAGTATTCACATACTGGGCTCTCTGGTGAACCGTCAGACCTCTTCCATATCCTTGTCTAAGGGCATTTTTGAATTTCGATATTATATTTATCCAATTTTCACTTTCCGTTCGGCTCCAACTTCTTTGAAAAAACACACCCAATATTTTAGTTTTTTCCTTTCTCGGGATCCCCTCATACACTTCGTCTACTTCATCTCCCAGTGACAGCATTTCACACTTATTTCTATTGCGCTGTAGCTTGAAGATGTCACAATATTCAAACTATGCACTGAACTGCCACTTTGAAATCATGTTCAGTTTCTGTGTACGTTGTCAGATCATCAACAAAACTGTTCAACTTCATTGCTAAATTTTCTATTATAATGCCATTTATCTCCTTTTCTAAATATTTAAGTAACGGGTCAAAATATATTTCAAACAGTAAAAGGCTCAGCGGGTATCCTTGGTGCATTCCAGTTTCTGCTTCAAATTCTCCTGTAGCATCGCTATTCACACAAATTACCTGTTCAATTTTTTCAATTATCCTATTGATCCATTTTATGAATGTCTCGTGGAAACCGTAGTAATTCATGATCCATACTAGTATTGTTTTTCTTATTTTATCAAAGGCCTTTTTAATATCATAACTCGTTATCCTGTACTTTGTTTCTTTTTTTCCTTTCGACTTCCTGCTTGTATTATTACGTCTCTTATATTAGCCAATACATCTGCTGTTTTACGGTTTTCTAGTCCTCCTCTTTGGTTTACACTTAGTATGGATGGTAGCACCTTTTTTGACGGTTTGCTAATACTTTAGACATAATTCTGTAATCGCAATCTGTGATTTTAACTGGCCTCCAGTTGTTGAGGTCTTCAGGGCTACCTTTTTTCGGTATTAATTTCATCATCCCTAAACACTGTATCTTAATATCATCGTTATTTAGTAATTCATTAAAAATATCTGCCAGATATTCTGCGATTTCTTCGACATGTGTCTTATAAAATTCGTAGGGTATTCCATCAAGTCCTGGTGTTTTATTGTTTTCAGTCTCCATTATAGCTTTTTTTTATTTCTTCTTTTGTTAATTTCACCGTTAGTATATTATTTTTTTCCTCTGTCACTTGATTATATTCAATCTTCCGAAAGAATTCATCCACTCTCTCCTTTTCTTCTTCTGTCTCTCTTGTAAATACATTCTTGAAGAAGGATCTCACTTCTTCCATGATATCTTCCATTTTCTCAGTTGTTTCCCCATTTTTCTTTTTAACTCTTTTAAGAATAGTTTCTTCTGCTTGCTTTTTCTCCTTGCAAATAAGTGTTGTTGTTAGTTTTTCATTCCTTATCTGGTCCTCGAATTTTGCCCTTATCCTCTAGGCTTCTACCTTCTTTTGTTCTATTTCTCTTATTTCTAATAGAGTTTCGAAATATTCCTTATTTGAATTTCTCCCTTCATTTATCTCTCTTTTTAGTTCATAAACTATTCTATAAAGAAATTTCAGATACTCATCACTGGTTTTTGATAATTCTACTGAAATTGTCTTTACCTCTTGCGTAATTCTGGACTTCATCGTCTGTTTCCAGTATTCAGGTAACAGCTTGGGATATATTTCCTAAATCGTTTTCAATATCTTCCCTATCTTTGTCTTACATTCATCACTTCTTAAGACTACAGTATTCATTTTCTATGTAGATTTCTTTATTCTTCCTTGTATTTTCATTTTTGTTTATCACTAACACTGCATTGTGGTCCGTGAAACACACTATCTTGTGTTCTATGCTTACCATGCTTTGTAACATTACTTTTGATGCATAAACTCTGTCAAGTCTTGCTCCACCTCCATGTTTTCCTACCCAGTTTATTCTTGTAAAGCTGTTTATCCTCTTAAGTTCCTCCCAGACATCTACTAGTTCCAGCCCATTTATTAGCTCAACCAATGCTCTGCAAATATTATTTTCTCGGGCTATGGCATCTTTCTTACTTGTTACACAGTTAAAATCTCCAAGTAATATTAATTCATCATTATTTTTGGGGATAAATGCTGCAATACCTTGCCGGAAGAATTTTTGTCTGTTTTTTCCTATTTTGGGATCCAGATGGGGCATAAACATTGATATATGTTCTTCTACTTATCAAACAGCTGATAATTCTTCCTTCTTCGTCGATTCTGATATTTTTTGGCTCAAACTGACGTTTATATACCCCTGCTACACTACCGCCACCAATGCATGTGTTTGTTAAGTATTTGTATTCGGGTTCTACACTTTTTAAAATTTTCAGTATCACTTTCTTGTACAGAAGCTAATTCTATACTTTCTGTCATCAGAAAGTCTCTTAAAAACTGTTGTCTCTTTCTTTGCTTCAGTCCATTTACATTTAAACTTATAAGTTTTTTGGATCCAATTCTAATCTCGTTTCATTATCCTTTTCTTCACCAGTTTTGCTTTCTTGTTCTCTTTTTCTGATCCACTAGATGATGTTGACGTATTCATTTCTACTTCTACCATGTTCACCAATGTATTACCCACGTACTCGTCCACCAACAGCACCGGTGTAATGCTATTCAGCATACCTTCCATATTTTCGATGTGTTTCAACGTTCCAGATTCTTTCTCTTTTTCTTCGTTTTTCTTAAACCGTCTGTTTTTATTACTTTTCATTCCCCTTGTTTTGACTCCTGGTGTAGAATGGCTACAAATTCGTATACCTGTGATCTCTTCTTCTTTTTCACTATCTTCGTCGGTTACTGTTGAGTTAGCTGACTTCTTTTTAGGTTTTTTCCTTATTTCTTTCTTCGTAGCCTCTATGTTTTCTGTCTCAGTTTTCTGTTTCTTTTCTAGTTCTTCTCTCATTTTCTGCAATTCTTGCTCTATTTTTTGTTCAATTTTTTTTTCATCTTTGCTTAAGTCTTTATCCACCTCTGAATCTTTTTGCTTTGCTTCTTTTGTCGAGGATGGACATGACACATAATCATCCAATTGGACTATCTCCTGTTCTTTTCTTTGACTTGTGGCTGGTTTTAATGGAGATACAGACCAGTCCACCGCCATATGTACTTCTTGGTTGCATCTGGCACATGTTCTTATCTGTCCATCGTACCATATTCCCAATCGTAGTCCATCCACAAAAAAGAAAGATGGAATGTTCATAGTTATTTTCATTTTCTCTGTAAATCTTGTTTTTGACGTTTCTATATATTCAACTCCCTGGTAGACATCCCTTTTACACTGTAGCACCGTACCATAGCCCGTCAATGCTTTTTGCATTGTTGACCCTTCCATCTCAAAAGGTCACTTTCGACTATTAAAAAGGGCAATAGGCCGTTTCTCTTTCCAGTCGAATGATTCCTTTTTGAAGTTTCTACGACAACGCTTTCTAAAAAAAAAGCATTATATGCCACCAGGGCATAACTTACAACCCTTGTCCTGAGGGCGGTGGGGGGAGTGTCATCCTCCAAAACATAATTTCTAGACTTTTTAACTACGTCGAACAAAATGGTTATCTCAAAATTTTGACTGGATGTGTTTGGGGAAATGGTGGGTGTGAGAGGGGTGTTTGTTTTCCTCCAATCAACTTCGATTATTAAAAAGGGCACAATCACTTCTAATTTCCAATCGAATGAGCCGTTTTTGAAGTTTCTAAAACATCAATATCTATAAAAAAAATTATATGCCCCCAGGGCATAAGTTACAACCCTTGCCCCGAGGGCTTTGAAGAGGTTATCCTCCTCAAAGACCTAATTTATAAAACTTTTAACTACGTCGAAGAAAATGGCTATTTAAAAATTTTCATTGGATGTGTTTGGGGTAAAGTTGAGAGGGTTAGTTGCCCTCAAATCACTTTTGACTATTAAAAAGGGCACTAATCCATTGAATTTCAAACCCAATGAGCCCTTTTTCAAGTTTCTTCGACAAAGTTTCAATGAAAAACCTTATATACCCCAGGGCACAACCTACAACCCTTACCCTCTGGGCTCTGGGGGGAGTGTCATCCTCAAAGATATAATTTCTGGACTTTTCAACTACTTTGAACAAAAGGGCTATCTCAAAATTTTGATTGGATGTGTTTGAATAAATGGTGGGCGTGAAAGAGGTTTTAGTTGCCTTCAAATCACTGTCGACTATTAAAGAGGACACTAGTAATTGCAATTTCCAATCAAATGAGCCCTTTTTGAAGTGTCTATGACAACACTTTCTAAAAAAAAAACCTTATATGCCCCCAGGGCATAACTTACAACCCTTGCCCTGAGGGCTGTGAGGGGTGAGGGGGTGTCATTCTCAAAGACCTAATTTCCAGAACTTTCAAATACGTTGACCAAAATGGCTATCTCAAAATTTTAATTGGATGTGTTTGGAGAAAATTTCGGCTTGAGAGGGGGGTTAGTTGCCCTCCAGTCACTTTCGACTATGAAAAAGGGCACTAGCCTTTTGAATTTCCAATCGAATGAGCATTCTTTGAAGTTTCTACGACAGCGCTTTCTATAAAAATCTTATATGCCCCCCAGGGAATAACTTACAACCCTTGCCCTGAGGGCTGTGGGAGAGAGTTCTCTTCAAAAACATAATTTCTATTTGGAAATCAACTACGCTGCACATAATGGCTATCTCAAAATTTTGATTGGATGTGTTTTTGGAAATGGTGGGTGTGGAAGGGGTGTTAGTTGCCTTACAATCACTTTCGACTATTAAAAAGGGTATAAGCCAATCTAATTTCCAATCGAATGAGCCCTTTTCGAAGTTTCTACGACAACTCCTTCGATACGAGGTGCCCTGGTCTAAAACCAAGAAAAAAATAATACATTGTGCCAACATCGTTCTTTACTTAGGCAGTGCTATTGCGCTGCCTACGATATTTGAAGTACAGCGACCTGTCCATTTACCGTTACTGTTACTGGATAAGCAGTTTGTTGAATAAACAAGGGTTTTAGACGGATTCCTCCTGGTAAAAAGTTCGGAAACTATTGTACTAATAAATTCGTAACTGTTCTAGTGTCTTCAAAATGTCCAAATTTCTGTGGCCTCGAAAATATGTATGACTATCAAACGTTTCCAGCTTAAAATATTTTCCTTGGCTCTTTCTATGAAAGGTCTGTATGAGTCGAGGGGTTGCACTCTCAAAATTGTATACACGTGATGGGGTGCACCACATGGGGCGAAAGTCTATTATAAAGGGTGCAAAACGTGCCATGCGTGACGCGAAGAGGCACGGAGCAGTGGAAATTGCAAGTATACTTCAGGTATGGGAATAAGAGGTGCTTCGGGATGAAAACCAGATCACATGGAAAAAGTTAGGTTCATTTAGGCTCACTTATGTGGTGCCACGATGAGTGAACCTAAATGAACCTAACTTTTGCATATCTCTCTCACTAGGCCCTTGTGTTTGAGCTGGTGTGCTGTCATCTATAACTAAAGGTGGTAAGAGGGCAACAGATGTTGTAGTGAAAATGTGTCAGTATCTTTACTTTTTTTAAATGTGAATGAAGCTATTTGACTGCAGGTACTCGGGTTGAATATGGTAACCTAACCTAAATGAGTCTAACTCAAAAGCAATTGATTTAATGTAACCTAACTTAGTGATGATATGACAGCCCTATGAAAGAAATGATAGAATAATGTCTTTTGAAAAGTATTGCTTAGAATTAGGGTATGCATAAAGATTCTTATATCTGAAAACTAAACCCCACTTTATTAAGAATTCAAATCTTATTAATAAAATCAGATGTATTTTAAACAAAGATGTTCTTATTTCCGAAAACTACAACCCAAATTTATTCGAAAATTGAATATTATGAAGAGAATCACATGTATTTTAAACGTGGATGTTCTAATTTCTGAAAACTAAAACCCAACTTTAATAAAAAAAAATCAAATATTATTAATAAAATCACATGTATTTAAAACGTGGATGTTCGTAGTTCCGAAAACTAAAACCTAAATTTTATTAAAAAATCAAATATTATTAATAAAATCACATGTATTTAAAACGTGGATGTTCTTATTTCTGAAAACTAAAACCCAACTTTATTAAAATAAAAACCAAATATTTTAATAAAATCAGATATATTTTAAACGTGGATGTTTTTATTTCTGAAAACTAAAACCCAACTTTATTAAGAAATCCAATATTATTTAAAAATCAAACGTGTTTTAAACATGGATGTCCTTGTTTCTGAAAACTAAAACCCAACTTAACTAAAAAATCAAATATAATTAATAAAATCACATTTATTTTAAACGTTGATGTTCTGTTTTCTGAAAAACTAATACCCAACTTTATTAAAAAATCAAATATTATTAATAAAATCAGATGTTTTTAATCGTGAATGTTCTTATTTCTGAAAACTATAACCCAACTTTACAAAAAATCAAATATTACTAATAAAATGAGATGTATTTTAAACATGGCTGTTGTCTCTTCTGAAAACTAAAAACCAACATTATTAAAAAATCAAATATCATTAATAAACCAGATGTATTTTAAACGCGGACGTTCTTATTTTTGAAAACTAAAACCCAACTTTATCAAAAAATCAGATATTATTATTAAACTCAGATTTATTATAAACGTGAATATTCTTATTTCTGAAACTAAAATCCAACTTTATTAGAAAATCAAATATTATTAATAAAATCAAATGTATTTTAAACGTGGACGTTCTTATTTCCAAAAGCTGAAACCCAACTTTATTAGAAAGTCAAATTTTATTAATAAAATCAGATGTATTTAAACGTAGATGTTCGTATTTCTGAAAACTAAAACCCAACTTTATTAAAAAATCGAATATTATTAATAAAATCAGATGTATTTTAAACGTGGATGTTCTTATTTCTGAAAACTAAAACCCAACTTTTATTAAAAAATCAAATATTATTAATAAAATCAGATGTATTTTAATCGTGAATGTTCTTATTTCTGAAAACTAAAACCCAACTTTATTAAAAAATCAAATATTATTAATAAAATCAGATGTATTTTAATCGTGAATGTTCATATTTCTGAAAACTAAAACTCAACTTTATTAAAAAAAAATCAAATATTTTTAATAAATTCATGTGTATTTTAAACGTGGATATTCTCATTTCTGAAAACTATATACCCAACTTTATTTAAAAAAAACAAATATTATTAATAAAATCATATGTATTTTAAACGTGGATGTTCTTATTTCCGAAAACCAAAAACCTAGCTTTATTAAAAAATCAAATATTATTAATAAAATCGTATGTATTTTAAACGTGGATGTTCTTTCTTCTAAAAACTAAAACCCAACATTATTAAAAAATCAAATATTATTAATAAAATTAGATGTATTTTGAACATGGATGTTCTTGTGTCTGAAAACTAAAATCCAATTTTATCAAAAAACAAAATTATTAGTAAAATCATATGTATTTTAAACGTGGATGTTCTTATTTCTGAAAACAAAATCCAACTGTATTAGAAAATCAAATATTATTTATAAAATCAAATGTATTTTAAACGTGTATGTTCTTATTTCCGAAATTTAAAACTCTCTCTGCCTGTGTATCTGGACGGTTGTTTGCTGGTCTGTGGAGATTTTTGAGAAAAATTCATCTCATCTCTCTCAGACTTTGGTAAGAGTTCTGTTAACCTATCTCATTTTCTAATATATCCCCTATGAGCCTGCTAGTAGTATCTATGTCTCCGAAAATTCATTTTCTTACATCTCCGACATTTTAATAGAAATTCTAAGCGTTTGAGGGGCTAGCGTACCCTAAAAATAATGATCAAGTAACAAAGTAATGTATAATATATTTTTAATGAAATAATGAGGTGTAGAATATTGATATAAAAAATATGTTTCACACATTATTATGCATTATAAACATCATTGAACTACTTTTGACATTTTGAATCTATTTCGTAATAATAATTCACCATGTTCTCTCTTGATACTATGGTTCCTCTCTTTTCTTAGTTTGTAACCAGTAGAATAATCATTATTCCATTTTGAGTCATACATATTTTTTACTGGGGGGTCATCCACAGGTTCAATATGCATTTCGTCTTTGGTATTATTGGTTTCATTGACTATATTATTAGTAGTAGTAATAACATTCATATGCGCTTGATTTCCATCAAATCATCTTTTTATTCAGTAATGATATTGTCTACAAATGCCCTTTTTATTTTGCCTGTGATTTCACTGTCTATTTTCACATTATTTTTACACAGATAACAGTTCTCGCACGTAGACAAGATATGATTTATGACATTAGTGCAGCAGTGGTTCTTTCTTTTTCCCTTTGCATTCATTTGAATACTAATACCAGAACGATGGCAATAAGAAGTATCAGTAGTTAATGTGTTACTAGAACCATGAGCAAGAATATATCCCTCTTCATTAACTATTATTTTAATGTTGATATTCTCTTTGACCACTATCATCTCTGGGAATGATAATCTCACATATCCACCATTTGTACAATGGAAATTCTTGGGTATTCCAAAGAAATCTAAACTCTCACTGTCATGATAACGCACGCATACATTTCAAATAGTGTTAACACTAGTACTTGTTTCGTAGTTCAAATATTGGTCTTTGTCATCATTTAGGGCAACGATGACTTTATCATGTGTACACACTTTCACCATATAATTCATCTTCACTTTTTAAACAAAAATATAGTGCAGATGTCAATCCTTCCAATGTAGAAAAATTACTGATTTAGTACGTACAATAAACCTGGTAGTGTCGATAATCTGCCATAGAGTACCACTGGGACAGCCGCGTGGTGTCTATTAGCAAGCATAGAGTACCATTGGTACAGCTGCATTAATAAAAGTAATAATCATAATAATAAAAAATTAATAATTTTCAAGCTCATAAAAAAATTCTGTTTGAAAAAGAAAAAAGAAAAGTACCACTATAAACTTTATTTTTCCAATAGTAAAAGTCACGACTAACATATCTATATCATTCTCATTTTGAATTTAGAAATGTTATTGTGAGTTTTTTATATTTTAAGTATGTTTCATGTTCTAAGACATCTAAAAAAAAAGTTGAAAAATTACCATATTGAAAAAAAAGTTAAAAAAAAGTTTAAAAAATTAAACTTCAAAAAATTACTATAAGAAAAAGGGGGCAAAAGTCGGAGGGAGGGGAACCCTCGGAAGTTAGGGAGAGCGGGCCCTTGAAGGCTGAGGTTTGCTAAGGATTTCTATGATTGTTCTGAATTTCTATATAAAAATTCTTTTCTTGGCATCTACAACTTCATTAGTTTCAACTTTTTAGCATATTCCACTGATAAAGCATATTTTATAATGCCAACATTCCTCAATTGGTACTTGTCTATTATAGTGACCACAGCGAAAGAGTGAGAGCTAAGTCAAGTCACGTGATCTTTTCTTGGCGCCTACGGCTCTGTTAGTTTCAACTTCTTAGTTTACTCCAATGCTAAAGCACATTTTATATTTAGAGCACTGCTCAATTCGTACTTGTGTATTATACAGAACAAAGCTGAGAAGTACAGCTAAGTCAAGTCGCAAGATCGCATTGTCATCACTAACTGTTCCCATAGACTGATACACATGACGGTATTCTAACATTGTCACGTTGCATAAGACTTAACACCCCCTTAGACTTACCTGTAGTTGGTA
>CM051268.1:60884461-61034461 GCA_027921565.1 Artemia sinica | reverse complement strand
TTTGATTCGACTTTTTTTGCTTGTAAATGAGTCGGAAGAGGGCGATGTAATTAATTATCCCTGGGGACCATCAAACCTAGGAACGACTCTGGTTGCTGGTTTAGTTTTTGCTAAGTGTTCAGAATAAATTCTTGTAAGTTGCTGAAATCTTTCCCTCTGTCTCTCTCTCTGTCTCTCTCTCTCTCTCTCTCTCTCTCTCTCTCTCTCTCTCTCTCTCTCTCTCTCTCTCTCTCTCTCTCTCTCTCTCGCGCGCGCGCGCGCGCGCGCTCTCTGTCCTTTCCTCCCTCTGTCTCTCCATTTATCACCCCCGCCCTTCTCTCTCTCTCTTATTATTTTTTTATTTACTATTTATGAGTTATTTGTTAAAAAGTATGTCTGTTTTCCCCCCTATGATCTTTTCATCAAAAATGATTTTTTCTATTTATCTTAATAGTCATTAATGATAGTTCAGCTCTGGAACACACCTCTTGACACGGCAAGCCTTGCAGTCCAGTCAGATTTTTTCTATCCGATCTACTTTCTGAAATACTGTCTAAATTTGGAGGGTTAAAAAGCAGACTTCATCGGTTTTCAACAGCAAAATCTAGTCAGACATGCCAAAACTATTAAACTTAGTCAGTCAGAACACGGAATGGAATAATGGGAAGAAAACGGACCCCGAAAATTTTTTGGGGAGATATTCTGGTCCTTTATCTATTTCTCCGGCTCCAACAATTAAAACAGATCACTAATTTCAAGTGTTTTCGAAAGATTGAAAAAAAATGCAGATGTTAGCTTGTGGCAGAAAACTGCCGACTTAAGGCTGGCATGTTCACACAAATTTATTTTAAGTTCTCAGTTGTTTTCGGTTCGGGATGGGGGCGGGGTAAGTTAAGTAATAAACAAGAAAAAGGAGAGGTCGTTGCATATCCGGGCTTGATTTAAAAAAAGTGAAAAACAGCCTTGTGAATTTGTTTTTACTACGCCCAGTAGAAATCTTCTGACTCTCCTTCTTCCCCAATGGTATAACCTTTGGATACAGAGACAAGGATCATGTCCAAACGACTTGATCAAGATACAGATGTGTGCAGCCACAATATTAAGGTAGAGAACAGAGGATTTTCCCAAGGGCGGGTGAAAAGTTGCTTAATCAAGGGGTTCCTTCAAAGCTGGGCACATCACAATTTCAAATTTTGCTTTTTCCCCCAAACCTTCCTACTTTTTTAAGTTCTACTATTGGGAGGGCTTTGACGGATTTCCTCCCCCTGGAATGTGTACAAGTAACATGTGTGCATTTATGCTTCTTTTATTGTCTATATTAATCCAAAGCTACTCTCCATTCTAGGGGCTAAGGACAACTTATAAAGTATATGCCCGCCAACAAGGATCAAATATAATTGATTGTAGACAGTTTTAAACAGATAGGATTAGCATTGCATTTTTGATTTCTTTTTTTTTATTTCTTTTGATTTCTTTTTTTTTTATGTGTGTGTATGTGTGCGTGTGTGCGTGTGAATCCATGTCACTAATTATATTGTCATATTGTCCGGGTCATGAAATGTAATGTTTTTATGTGTTTGATTGTTTGTGCATAGTCGGTACATAGTTCAAACCAGTGGTTTCACCCGACTAATTTTAATTTTTACATAAACAAAAAAAAACTCACTTTTTTTGTTGTTTTTTTTTTACATAAACAAAACGATATATTTTTTTAATCGATTTATTATTATTTTTTTTTCTATTGTTTCTGTTGTTGGGTTTGCAGAACACTCTTACGAACTTAGCTTTTGGTCTGCTTTTATTGCTGATGTTTTGGTCAAAATAAGTAATTACCTCAATCAAATTTATTTATTAAATGGAATTAAAATTATGGTAGCCTACAACCAATAGTATTTTTTTTTTTGTAAGGAATGTACTTTTTCATTGAGAGACGTTTGGTCCTTCAAAAAAAGATAATAATATAAAAAATTTTGCTGAATGTTTCTTTTTGTTTACTTTGAAATGAGGTGACCACAGCTAAAAAAAATATTAAGTAAACAAGATTGATTAAATGATTAAATTTAATAATGATGATTTCTCATAGTTCCAAATGTGTAATTTTCATTTGGATTTTCATTTAGAGGGTATCATCTATGGTTTACTAAGAACTAAAAAATAGTTTTAAGCAAAAACTTAATTTTACAAATTATTATTATTTTTTTGTACGTTGAAAGGAATTGATCAACCAACTGTAAGTTAGGAGCGACGCAGCTCAATAGTAACTAAAACTCTAAAAAACCGATTTTTATTATAATAGATAGATCAAAAGATTTTTTTTTTTAATCATGTAAAATTCATTTTTTAAAAAGTAAAAAAATCTTTGCCCCTGAATTTGCTTGATTTGGTGTCCATGGTATCAACCTCGTATTTATGTTCAATAGCCATAAAGTTATTCTAAATATGTGTTGAGCGTGTTTTGATTTGGGAAAGTCACACTTAGATCTTAATGACTTTACTTATTCATTTGGCCATTTAGGACAATTCTTTAAGTAAACCCTGGACGACCATAAGTCCAAAGAGGTCTTATAAGCAAAGCTAAAGAAATGTACTACAGGGATCCCAAAAGGCCATAATTCAGCCCTCCAATCATAAATATTGAAATTATATGGACCATTTGGATAATTTAGGGCTCTTGTCCGTATGACTTACGCATCATCCCCAGAGGCACATTTTCTTTTACTTTTCGGCTGTTCTGATTAATTTGGCTATCTTGAAATTTGTTTTCCAGTTCCATTAGAGGGGGGTAATAATTGAGGGAGAAAGCGGGGGGGGGGGCAATTGCCTCCGTGGATTATGATTTTTCTATCCTTCTGTTAAAAATCGAATAAAAGGCTTATCCCCCCTGCACTTTCTTGTGGTGCCCTTAGTCATTAGATTCGGTATTTAATGGGATATATGATTGCTCTTTGATCAGCTTTGGCCCTTAAACAGCGCATTTTAGCTTTTGATTTACTATCAAGTGGAACCTCTCCAGATTCTTCTGACCATCCATTTTATATGACTGGGCTGAGGAAAACAAATTACAACTCCATGGGAGACACGCTGCTCTTTACCTAATCAACAATATTCAGGTTACTATTATAGAAGATCGCCTTGCGGTTTGGGAGGTATTAATATGCTGTAATAGATTGATAAATAGTAATAAAAAAGGCTAAATAAGTAATAAACAATTAAAGGATTTAATAGACAGCCTTGATAATGATTTACGTCACCTATCTTTTATAGTCCTTCCGCAAAAGAATGAACGTATATTTTTTATGACCATAACAGTCCAACCTTAAAAAGTAATAATCTTTACAGACAAAAACCATCATTCTTGGATGTTTTATAGTTCGTGTTATGCCACAGATGTAAGCCGCAGTTTTGTTCTTTTCTTATTCAGTGACTTATAACCCTCCGTATAAGGCGGTGGCCTTATAAATCCTTAATGTTGAACACCTGAGACTCAGGTGCGGACCCGACTTTAAGTCGCCAAAACATATCACCTGTGGCGAAGAATGGAGAGAACGGTTCGTTTGTTTTCGGCTGATACCCGAGTCAAAGCACAGTAAAAGATACACGTTTAAATATGTAGTTAGAAATTGATGGCATAAGAAAGGCTGACGTCTGCCGTTCTGATAGTTACCGTATTCAAATTACAGGCTAAAACCCTCTTGTCCTTCATGTTTTTTTAAGTAAAACAAATAAAATTAGAATATTCCTTTGATCGGCAACAGTGAACTTCTTTAGGGTTTCAACCAAGCGACCATATCATACGGCTTTCGAAGAAAATAGGATAATCAAAGGGGGCAGGAACCGGTACGTACACAATCACGTTTTTTGGGATGGGAGAAGGAAACAATAATAAAAAGCAGTTTCTTTCAGAAAGAAATTTCCCGAAATCCAGGAAAATTTAAGTTTTCGGAGGGCCGATCCTCGAGGCCCCATGTGTACTTTCCTGTTCAAGAGAATTGAAAGAAACGGTACTTGCTAATTATTCGCAACACACATAAGTTCTTGATCTGAATACAGGATCTGAGAAAACTGGTTCGTAGCCTAAAAGACAAGTAACGGATGACAGAAGCAATTGGACTTATAGGCCTATAATTTGGGCTATATATTTGCACATTAGGGGATGGGAAGTATAGTGGGACTGCATGCAAAATGTGTTAGCTACAATTATTCTGCTTAATAAGAAGTAAGAATTGTTTTCTAACTTCACGCTGTCAAAATAATTTAGCCCCACCCCTTCCCTAATGTTCAAATATATAGCCCAAATTATATAAATCCAATGCGTTTGTCACCCAAGTATGAAACCGGTTTTTACAGATCTACAGATATAAATTCTTGAGTGTGTTCTGAATAATTAACAAGTAGACCTATCGAAAAAACTACTATTAAAAAATAAAGATATGAATTTGGGTTTATTTCAGTGGGTTTTGCTTTAACATAAAATTTCTTAGGGAGTATTCTATATATTTTATTCATACATTTCACCTCCAATGTGAAAGAAACATAATAAATATGCAAATTAGATGAAAATATAAGAAATTGTGAGAAAAACTGCAAAATTTTGAGATTTTTGGAGGGAAGGGGTCTCTGCGCACAAGAATAGGTAATGCTTTTTCAGTATTACCCCTTTTAAACTACCTAGTGTTGCAACATAATTCCCACTTATATCATTAACGTAAATCTTTTTAACTTGCTGTGAAAGCATTTTAAAATTTGACTCTGTTTAGAGCAGTCTGACTCTTCTCTGTTTAGATTAGACTCTTCTGTGTTTCTGACAGTTCTCTGCTTAGAGAAATTTGACTTTGTTTAAAATCTCGATGCCCCCCTCGTGATATTAAATCTTCTTATTCAAAATTTCACGCGTATTCACCTAAAGGAAGCTTACGAGGCCATTAAATTGGTATCTTTTTACGGGTCGTCCTCTATGCGCATTTTATACTAATGAAAAATATTGTCTGATCATATTAAATATTATTAAATATAACATTATATTATATTATATATTACGACATTAAATATTACAACATTATTATATTATTTTATATATATATACATAAATATTATATAAATATTATTATATACATTATTGTATACATTATTATATAAATAATACAACTTATTATATTAAATATTACAACACTTTTTCATTTTCAACACGCTTTGCTCCTAAGAAGTTTCTGGGAAAAAATTTCCTCTGTCTTTATAAAAAGAAATGGTGACCATGTAGGAAAACCGGAGTGTCCATGAGGCCCATACACATGTTGGTGTGCCAACGGCCATGCCCCCAAGAAAATCCTAACATTTTTTCTGTTTCTTGGCACTTCTTAGACGGCCAGATAACTAGATGTACATCTTGTTTGGATTATCGAGCAATTTTTCTACTATTGCCTAAATCTCAGAAACAAGTTCAGGCCTAGGGCCATTTTCTCAGCATATCTTTTAGTTTCAAGGCAATTTGAAGTTGCTAGTTTTATCAAAAGATGTTAGACCGTGTCTTCACGAGCCCAGCGAGGGGCCATCACAAAGGCCGTATCCAGGTGGGGGAAGGGGGACTTACAAGGTTTGAACATTTTTTTTCATTTTGGTTGTTTATCCAAAACATTTACAAAGTTTAAGTTTTCTAACGATACATAAAAGTTCAAATAGGAATAAATCCTTTTTTTAAACAGTGTTGACTACCGTCATCTACCGTCATCAGTAGTAAAGTCTTACTACTGATGACGGTCACTGCATATGTGACCGAAATATCTGGTATTTTTTGTGAATTTCTATCACTGTTTGTGAAACACTGTCTATTAAAAGGATTTATCCCTATTTGAATTTTTATTTATCGTCATGGAGAAGCAGTGTCGTCTCCGAAACTATCTAAGTTTTCTAATGTTTGATTTTTCTTTAACTGGGAATAACTTTATACGGAGACCCTATAAAGGGAAAATCTCAACAAAATATTACATAAAAATCTCATTTATGCTCTATGCATTTTATGTTGCAGTTTAAAATAATCATTGATATTTAGTTTATTCTTTACAAAATGATTACAATACTCTAAGACAGTAGTTTAGAATTAGAACCTGTCAGGTATGATAGCTTATCTTTAAAAATGGCCTCACTGTATTGATTGATGTTTGACGCTCAACAGATTTGACAGCTAACAGCACCGAGTCGAACATAAAGTCTAGATTTAATCGAGGGCCTGCACATTCTCCGGCAGCCGGTGTTCATCTGGAATCACCACTTGTTACATATCGCAAATAGTTACGGAAAGCTTATAAGATTGGAAACAGTGGCGGATCCAGGGGGCGAGGGGGCGCACGCCGCCCCCCTAACGTAGCATAAAGTAGTGTAATTTACTTAATTAGCGCAAGTTTGCGTTGATTAAACTTGCTCCTACCGTTAGTTTATCGGATCAACCTATTTTGCACCCCCCTAACAAAATCCTGAATACGCCCCTGATTGGAAACTAGTGCTAACTTTGAAAAGAAAAACTACTTCGCCATCTAGCACTTGGCGACTTTGCTTGACCCAAAAGGGCTGCATACTTGTCTTTTTCGGGCAATTTAAATCACAGACAAGGGTAAAGAAGGCAGAATTTTGTCACCAGTAGATCTACCAGAAAAAGTGAACTAGCCTACTTAACCTGCCAAGATTTTCCCAGGCTAACATAGGCCTAGTTTATCCAGATTGTATTTTGGCTTTAAAAATTCTTGAAAATCAAAATGCAGATGAATTTTCACTTTCACAGAAATGTCAGCTTTAATCCTATTGCATTGTAGGTTAGTTGTTTGAATTTTCTTTGAAATCCTCTAATTTTTAATAAAATCGCCAGTCCCTACATAATAAGAGGCGTAAATACTTTTTAATACCTATCTTTCCATGCTATATCACCAAAAGATCAAATTTCCCTTTCTATATACGACACTTCTGGCACTCCCGTCCTCTCTTAATTCGTATGGCACACTTCCACTACGCATGGAAAGCACCACCTGATGTACTCGATTTATGAGAGTGGTTAGCCCCTTAGATACAGTATGTAGTCTTTACTCTCTTGGGTGGGGTTTTATTTTATCTGAGAATTTAATTTCATCCAAATTTATATTTATTGTATGGTTTAATATCTTATTAGACATAAAATTAAAAATATTAAATATCAAAGCGCCCCCATTTGGAGGCACATTGATTGGCAGGTTAGAGGTCTGAGGAAGTGGAATCTAATTTGATTTTAATAGACTTTGCCTCAAATAACGGTCAAGTCTTGGCCTGTAATTGATTTTATTAATTTTTTTCTTTTGAAAGAAGATATTTTTGAAAGTAGGCGTCTATTTTTCTCAAACAATGTGCAAGAAACAGGCACGTACGAACGGAGACTGGGGAGGGAATTTTGAAACATTTTTCCTCCTTCAAAACCATAAGATTTTTCATTTTTTTGGTACTTAAGTATTATAGCGACCCCACTCAAGAAGTTTGATCTGATTTGTCTGCGTAAAATCGGTTTGTCTGTCTGCATTCAGAGACAATTAGCTTAGGCAGAGTGAGGTAAACTACTGTATAGGTGTATTTTACTTAAATATCTAATATATATAGTTGGTATTTTGATTAGGTTAGGTATTTAAAAAACACGTCTGGGCGGCCTGCTTTCCAGAATTCTTTGTTGTAGTTTCCATAATTTTGTTACTAAAGTATTATATTTTCATCATATTTAGGTATGTTTCATTAGGATTAACTTAACATCACCTTTTGAGAGGGGTTGCTATAAGCTATAAGTTCATAACTTTATTAATCCACATTCATAAACAAATAAATAAATTAAACAACACTTTCACGCTGGAGAAAACCTATGAAGGTTTGCGATCGCGCGAAACTCCACGTAACTACTACCTAAATATATAATATATATATATATATATATATATATATATATATATATATATATATATATATATATATATATATATATATATATATATATATATATATATATATATATATATATATGTATATATATATATATATATATATATATATATATATATATATATATATATATATATTATATATATATATATATATATATATATATATATATATATATATATATATATATATATATATATATATATATATATATATATATAGAGAGAGAGAGAGAGAGAGAGAGAGAGAGAGAGAGAGAGATAAAAATAATAATAATAATAATAATATAAAATATAAAAGAAAAATAATAATAACCAATCCAGGCTCCATCACTCATTATACTCAACTCCTCAGCTATAATACACAAGTACAATTTTTTTAGATTTCCCCTATAATTTGGCTATTTTTTGCGCCTGCGATCGAGATGATGGGTCGCAGAAAAAAAATATGTGTGTACGTGCCTCTTAAGACAACATCTGGGCCTAAAGCGTGAGCAATCTGTTATATATATGTATAAATTTTAAACACGTGTATAATACATATGGCGTTTAAGCCTTTATTTTAATGACTCTCTCAATTAGAATGCTTTATCAAAAAAGACAACAACTAATTTAACATCCCGCAAAAGATTTAGTGTATAAGATGCTACTAATTTGAATGGAAATCATTTATCTTTTATCATCTTTTGAGAAGTCATTATGAATATGTCTTGTCCTATAATTATCTAAATAGTTCTTATTTTGAAGGAAGATACATAGCATTCATGTTATTTTAAGTGTGACATCAAATAAGATTAATATCACATACAAATTGGTTTCTTTTATAACGCAAGTTTCGTGTATAGCCCTTACTTTTAACCTCTCACTCTAAATATATTATTTAACTTATGCAGTGACAGTATATTTAAAAACTTTCATAAAAGATTTTAAAAATTTATTGTAGGGCTAATTAAATTATATAAATAACTGTTAATCGTAAACACCTGTCTAGTGGTATATCGTCAGGCTAATATTTTGACTTGAGCATATTGGCGTGATTCTGTGATACTACCTGTTGTTGACAGATGTGGCCACAGTTTATGGAATTAGCAGTATGATCATTCTCTATCTCTCCCATTATAAAAACCCGGACAGGGGTGCGAGTGCTCCGGAGAACGTTTTTGCAGATAGAAACATAGGCGTTATCAGATCTTTTCGCGGGTAGACAAGTCAGATTTCTCTTGGACACGAAACAAGTGGAAACCCGCTATTACGAATAATGCACTTGGTAACCATTTCTCAGTGATTGACGATAACAAACTAATCCGCTAAGGCAGAAACAAGTGGGAGGAGCTTTTTGTTCGCACCGAGACCGAAGACCAGAAATTATCTGCGATAAGCTTACTGTCTATAAACTGTGGATGTGGCCAAGCACGCAAGAACTTACATCAAGGGGTGGCATTCTGGAAGCAGGCTCAGAAGTCCCACTTTCGTCGCACATATGCCCAAATTGACAGTTCGCAGTAGGCACGTATACAGGAAATTATTTTGGAGGGAGCACAATTAAAAAAATAGACAAATTGTATGTACGATTGTAAGAATCTATTGGAGCAATCATGCAAATCTAAAAAATCTCTGAGGCGTGGCTCCAAAAATCTCCACGCTACGGATGTTTGGTATCATTCATCATGTTTTTTAAGCCAAGCGCATTATAACCAAGTAACCCTGCTCTTTACACGATTGTGTTTTTAACTGAAGTGTGCATGTTAAACTTTAGTAAGTAAAAAAGAACACTAAACCTGAATCTTTTTTTTTTGTAGGAAACGCTAGCCCAGTAGAAAAAAAAATAAAGTTTTTTAGTCATAGCATTTTTACAAGAAGGCTAAACTCTATGTGTCTCTGTTCTTTTGCCCTAATGAATTGTACAAGTGATAGGCAAAATAATACGATATAGGCAATAAAGAACAAATGGTGACCGAGGTGACAAAATAAGTTGGAGAATTTTAGAGGTAATTCGCCTAATATTAATCATTTAGGTTATTTAAACTAAATTTTTGCGAGAAAACAAAAACTACAAATTTTTTGGTACTGTTCTTTTATCTGTAAAACACGCGCGATAGATGATAAAAGAAACTAGTCAAAAAGATTATTTCAACGGAGAATTTCATTGCAAACAGTGGTTTCTCACTGCGTTTACAATATTTAAACTTTAGTTTTTTTTGGATTTAGGGGGAAAAAGGTATCTAGGTTAGGTTAGGCATTTAATATATGCTATGCTTTACCCCCACTCCCCTGATGTGCAAATATATAGCCAAAAATTGTTTCTAAACTATTATATTTTCATCCTATTTTGTTTTATTTCATTAGCGTTAACCAAACTTCACTTCTCGCGTGGGTTACAGATAATGGAACAGTACCATTTTTTTGTATTCATAAATTCCTGGTATTAGTCATTAATATATGGTATTACTAAATCCTGTGTTTTTTTTATGACACTTTTTCTGTTATACATTTTTGTTATTTGAATTCATGAGATGTTAAGGTACGCCTGAGGTCTCCCACAATTCTCAAAATTAGCTGCATCTATGCAAAGCTTTTTAATTTATAATCCTTTGCTTTTCTATGTACCAATAAATGCTTAATTATTTAACACTGACACTACATATTGATATAGTATTTTTAGACGCTATAGTATTTAATTAAATCCCCCCCCCCCTCATAGGGGAATTTCTCTACTAAGGTACATCAGAAAAATATTGCTCCAAAAACTTGCAAAAGGAGCCTTGGGGTCTTCCTTAATTCAATTCCTATATAGACCTATCTTTGACTGCTGTGAACAGGGAACGGTTTTTAAAATGTCACTACTGATACACACAGGATTGAAGAAGACAGGCTTGCTGCCGTCTAGTTAGGGAATGAATAAATAGGTTTGGACGTTCTGCATCATCGTACAGTACATTGGGCCTCAGACCTTGTGTGATCTGCCGAAGAAGTATTGCACGCTTCAACTAGAATGAAAGTTTCCTGACCTGGCATGTTTTCAAGCCAACTGATGACTCTTCTTAGTCTTTCTAAGTACCTCAGGAACCACAGGACCGTCTAACTCTATTTTAACGGGTTTAATTTTCGTATCCATGACTCCAGCCAGAGAAGTGCATAATGTCGCTACTACTAACAAAAACTCACTGCAGCACCAAGCCGCCTGAGGCCAGCACAGCTACGCACGCTTCTCCTCCATCCCAATCTATTCAAAGCATCACTTTTTAGCCCCTCGCAAAAAGTTCCAGTTTCCTTCAAGTTCTTCCTTACGATCTTTTCCCAGTTCCCAACCTATTTGAGAACAACCTCCTTCCCATTTGATCCTCGATGAATAGCCGAAATGGACGATCTTTGGCAATTTGTCATTTTTCATCCGCGAAACATGGCCTGGAGAAAAGCCTAAATTAACGTCAAACTCTATCTATCTCTGAATGGGCCTTTAATGAGTTCTTGTTTTTGTTTTTAGTCTAGTCAATGGATTATCGTCTTCGAATCATCCTTGTGGGGGATACCACCAGATGGCTAATTTGACGGTGTATATATATACAAATCTTTAAATTAGCCAACCGGACAACAAGCTGAACATAAGGAAACATATTAAGAAAACAATTCTTGCTCCAAGATATGCGGAATAACCCTAGTTAACACATTTTGCAGGGGGAGAGCCTTTATCTTCACTTCTTTCCTTGTTTTGCCAGTTTTTCTAAGAAATTCATGAATTTCTTAGGACCTATATATTCACAGAATATATACCCCCATCGCCTAATGTGGAAATATATACCTAGAATTGCATCCTCAATCTAAATATAACATCCATTTGCATAACAAATGAACTTTATTGCCATATTAGCCATATGGTGGATGTCCTCCTTGTGGCAGGTAGGGTCAATCCCCGGGCTCCGTATTGTCAACCAGAGATCAATCTGATGTGCCACCGCGAGTGATTTTGTTTATTTAGTTTTTTTTTTGTATTACGTTTTGAATTCAGATACTGTGTTAGTTAATCTCAAACGACAAGGACATAATTTTTCAAATTGACCTAAAATTAAATTTTCCATATAGTCCATTGAACATTAAAAACACATTGGGTTTCAAAAAGACCTCAAGGCTAGCAAATCAATAAACTGAGAATAATCCTTTTCTCAATTTACATTTCGGTATCAAATTAGATAGCCTTTTATTGTCTTTAAGCATTCAATACGGTTGAACAATCGAACCCCAATTTACATTATTTGGGCACATCGAACCAGACCACCTGTCACTAGATGCTTTTCGTGCAATTTAAGCAATCTCTTGGATTACTGATTTGATGCACAAATTCCCACGGATAGATGAGAGAAGAAGGCTTTCTTAGATCAGCCTGCACCTGCAACCAGAGAGAGATCAAAAGGTTCGACAGCGGAATTCCTTAGCACACCTGGACTACATTGTGCCTACAATATCAGTTATTATGAACAGATGGACATAATACATGAATAGGCAATGCGGTATTAGGATGTGCATCCAATGCATAAACTAAGAAGGCTGATACGCTACTTGGATTTACCGAGGTTAAGCTCTGAAGGTCGTTTGCAATTTAACTGGCTGGCTATGGCTACAGTGTTTTAACTTTTTCAAACTATAAGCCTAGGTAAAGCAGGGAAGAAGTAATTACCACTCACAACTTGAATCACACATTGATAAGAGAAAGGCCTTCTGTGGCTGTTATCTCCTTTTCGAAAGTCCTACAAATGTTTTTCGGTACTGTTTTATTAACCGGGCTCTTTTGAATACGGCAATGCATACCAGATTACCAGTCGCGAAATAGATCGAGATGCGTGATGAAAACAGGTTTACAATTCCTTCTGGGATATAAACAAAAGCAAGAACTGTATTTAAATTGTTGTTTTTTGGGGTTTAGGGGGGGAGGTACCTAGGTTAGGTTACGTATTTGATATATGGTATCCTTGCCATCTCCCCTAATGTGAAAATATATAGCCCAAAGTTGTTTCTAAACTATTATATATTCATCCTATTTTATTTTATTTCATTAGCATTAACCAAACTAGCACTATATAAAAGAGCCCGGCTAATAGAACAGTACCTGTTTTTCACTAGCTTTCTATAGGTTTTTATTTGGATATTCTTTTTTTCTAACCGCGTCTCTTTTTCACTTAGCCATTTCGTGTTCACTTAGCCAGTATTACGTGCTAAAAGGACTCCCTTATTGAGAAATATAAAAAAAAGATATCTGTTTTCTCTAGTGTCTAATTCCGTGATTCCCAACGTGAGGCGCAGGCCCCACCGGTTGGGCATGGCAATATTTTTCTAGGTCATGGGTAGGACATGCACCAATGCCGTATCCAGGGGGAGGGGGCAGGGCCGTATCCAGGATTTTTGTTCAGGGGGGTTTCTACTAATTTTTGAATTTTTTTTTGTTGGGGGGGGGGGTTTACTAATTTTCGACTCAGTTTTCGACTAATTTTACTGATTTTTACCTAGGTTTCACTAATTTTCGACTTATTTTCGAGTCGGTCAAAAATTTCGGGGGGGGGGGGGGTTCAAACCGGGTAACCCCCCCCTGTATACGGCCTTGGGAGGGGGGGGGGGTTACCCGGTTTGAACACCCCCCCCCCGAAATTTTTGACGGAGTCGAAAACTAGTAAAACCTTAGTAAAAATTCGTAAAATTAGTCGAAAACTGAGTCAAAAATTAGTAACCCCCACCCGAACAAAAATCCTGAATCCGATCTTGACGTGCACCCTTCGGCGGACTGTACTTCAGAGCCTTAATTTTTGAAAAAAAAATTCACGTGAATGACGTCACATTCATATGCCTTTAAAGAACAAAAAGATTCATGATAGTATTGCAAAGACGTCATACGTTGTATAAAAGGTGTTGTCTTTAGATAATATTTTTCATTAGTAGAAATATGCAATTTTTAATAAAAAAATTAATATCACGAGTGGGCATCAGGATTTTGGAAATTCCTAGGTGGGGCATGCCCCAAAATAGGTGGGGAACTACTGGTCTAATTTAAGCCGTTTGAACTCAAAGAAACAGCAAGAAATATAGTTAAGAAATATCAAAAAATTATAAAATTATCAACAAAGTTTAATCAAATTATTTCTTACCATTAGGTTGTGAGGAAAAACTCCGACAGTTTATGTACCTATTAATATCTTTTAAATATGAGAAAAATAATCGGTTGCAATATTATTTTTTTTTTAGTGAGATTATAATAAAAAGAGAAAATACAAGCTACTAAAGAAGAAGAATGAGAAAAAAAAATCGAAAAGTCTTTGAAAAAATACAATTTTTCATGTTTGTTTCTTTTCAAATAGTTCGTGGTAACGAACTGTAAGTAAGGAGCGACCAGGCTCAAAAGTAACCAAAACTCTAAAAAACAGAATTTCGATACCAATAGATACATCAATAGATACATCTCGCTGGAGGATTTTTTCATGGAGGAAGGGAATTTTCCATGAAGGGGGTGCCGGATTTCCCAGCATTATTTAGAAAACGATCAGAAATTAAATAAAAAAACAAGTTTTTTCAGATGAAAGTAAAGAGCAACATTAAAACTTAAAACGAACAGAAATTATTACATACATGAGGGGGTTCGCCTCGCTCACTAGGTCAATACCTCGCTCGCTCTTTACGCTAAAGTTTTTTTTTAGTACTTTTAAAACAGGTATCTATTCTAATTAAACGGCCTTTGTGATTACGAGGTCATTTTTAAAGAATTGGAACAAAATTCAAACTTTAGCGTAAAGAGCGAGGTATTGACGAGGGGGCGAACCCCCTCATATACGTAAAAATTTCTGTTTGTTTTAAGTTTTAATGTTGTTCCTTACTTTCAGTTGAAAAAAACTTGTTTTGTTTTTTTAATCAATGCAAAAAAACAATACTCTCAAAAAAGCAACGTAACAACATGTGTCCAGAGTTACATTTTAAAAATATAATAAGCAAGAGATGTTTTTATCTAAAAATTCAATTTGTTTATATTTTCATTTTATGTCGTTAGTTTGCTAAACATACTCAATTTCACCCACAAACACATGTGTTTTAAGTTATTTTGTAAAACACCATTTAAAGTATTCTACATGGCTTTTAAGAATTTATCTCACGACTATTTTTTGAAATACTATTTGAAAATTAACGTGCGAGGGCTTAGTCCTTAAAGGAGTAGTAACCGTACAATTACTACAGAACCTAAATGCAAACCTACGCCTAAGGCATAGATATGTGTTTAGGTTTTCAAGTAATTGTACGGTTACCAGGGTCATTTGCAAAGAGGTATCATTTCTATAGATGGTATAGTAATTTGAAATATCATATAGAATTTGCTTGAAGGTATATACTTTGCGTACGTGCCCGTACCAAACAGGTTGAAGGCATAGATATGTGTTTAGGTTTTCAAGTAATTGTACGGGTGTCAGTCGATTAGAGAAAGTTCCGTGGTCATTCATCTGTAAGTTGATTAGTAGGTTTTTTTTTTTTTTTAACTTGGCTAATAGGTTTTTAAAACCTATTACTACGAACGCTACATGCATTCATTTTTGGAACTAGGAGCGAGATTGTGTGATGCTATAAGACTGGTTTCGCTTCATGGGTTCTTAATAGAAGGACTAATGCTTATGAAAAGGGTAATTACTTCTTTAGTTTACGAGATTTGCGAATTTTTTGCGAAAAGATATTTGCGTAGACGCTTACAAGGGACATTGCTAGAAAGTATTCAATAGCTTAATTGAAAAGTAACGATAGAATGACATTGTGACTTGACCTAGCTTTACCTCGCCGATGTGGTCTGTATAATACGTAAGTAACGTTTGAAAAATATTGTCAATTTAAAAAGAAATGGCTGAAAAGTGTTATGAGGGGGGTGGGTTGCATAGAGGGGTGAGTTGCACGGGGGTTCAGTTACATGGGGGTTCTTTGTGTTAAATAAGTAGTTTTTGTATCTTTTAAAAGAACTTACGGGGATTGAGAGACTCAGTTGCCTAATTCCGTGTGATTTTCTTTACTTGATGGTCATTAAAAACGAAATTTTTGTGTTAAATAAGTAGTTTTTGTATCTTTTAAAAGAGCTTTACGGGGATTGAGAGACTCAGTTGCCTAATTCCGTGTGATTTTTTTTTTACTTGATGGTCATTAAAAACGAAATTTTTGTTGTTAAATAAGTAGTTTTTGTATCTTTAAAAAGAGCTTTACGGGGATTGAGAGACTCAGTTGCCTAATTCCGTGTGATTTTTCTTTACTTGATGGTCATTAAAAACGAAATTTTTGTGTTAAATAAGTAGTTTTTGTATCTTTTAAAAGAGCTTTACGGGGATTGAGAGACTCAGTTGCCTAATTCCGTGTGATTTTTCTTTACTTGATGGTCATTAAAAACGAAATTTTCGTGTTAAATAAGTAGTTTTTGTATCTTTTAAAAGAACTTTACAGGGATTGAGAGACTCAGTTGCCTAATTCCGTGTGATTTTTCTTTACTTGGTGGTCATTAAAAACGAAATTTTTGTGTTAAATAAGTAGTTTTTGTATCTTTTAAAAGAGCTTTACGGGGATTGAGAGACTCAGTTGCCTAATTCCGTGTGATTTTTTCTTTACTTGATGGTCATTAAAAAACGAAATTTTTGTGTTAAATAAGTAGTTATTGTAATTTTTAAAGGAGCTTTACGGGGATTGAGAGACTCAATCGCCTAATTCCGTGTGATTTTTCTTTACGTGATGGTCATTAAAAACGAAATTTTTGTGTTAAATAAGTAGTTTTGTATCTTTTAAAAGAGCTTTACGGGGATTGAGAGAGTCAGTTGCATAATTCCGTGTGATTTTTCTTTACTTGATGGTCATTAAAAACGAAATTTTTGTGTTAAATAAGTAGTTTTTGTATCTTTTAAAAGAGCTTTAAGGTTTTGAGAGACTCAGTTGCCTGATTCCGTGTGATTTTTTTTTTTACTTGGTAGTCATTAAAAACGAAATTTTTTTTTTTTTTTTTTTTTTTTTTTTTTTGTGTTAAATAAGTAGTTTTTGTATCTTTTAAAAGAGCTTTACGAGGATTGAGAGACTCAGTTGCCCAATTCAGTGTGATTTTTCTTTACTTGGTGGTCGTTAAAAACGAAATTTTTGTGTTAAATAAGTAGTTTTTGTATCTTTTAAAAGAAGCTTTACGGGGTTTGAGAGACTCAGTTGCCTAATTCCGTGTGGTTTTTCTTTACTTGGTAGTCATTAAAAACGAAATTTTTGTGTTAAATAAGTAGTTTTTCTATCTTTTAAAAGAGCTTTAAGGGGTTTGAGAGACTCAGTTGCCTGTTTTCGTGAGGTTTTTGTTTACTTGGTGGTCGTTAAAAACGAAATTTTTGTGTTAAATAAGTAGTTTTTTTGCATCTTTTAAAAGAGCTTTACGGGGTTTGAGAGACTCAGTTGCCTAATTCCGTGTGGTTTTTCTTTACTTGGTAGTCATTAAAAACAAAATTTTTGTGTTAAATAAGTAGTTTTTTGTATCTTTTAAAAGAGCTTTAAGGGGTTTGAGAGACTCAGATGCCTGTTTCCGTGTGGTTTTTCTTTACTTGGTGGTCATTAAAAACGAAATTTTTGTGTTAAATAAGTAGTTTTTGTATCTTTTAAAAGAGCTTTAAGGGGTTTGAGAGACTCTGTAATGCAGTAGTTTTTCAGTAAAGACACTCGATATCCTAAAAGTGTTTTAATTCAAACTTTTTTAAAACTTCGAATTTTTCAACTTTATTTTTTTTTTCTTTCTGTACATAACTTAAAATGTCAAAAATATGCTTACAGTTCTAACAATTGCGCTCTGTGATTGTGTCAGAGACACGATGTGACTTTCCCACACTGGCATTCTATGACCGGTTATTGACAGCGCTCTGTGATTGGTCAGAGACACGATGTGACTTTCCCACTGGTATTCTATGACTGGTTATTGACACAACCTAATCTATTGCATGTATTAAATCAGTATTTTTTACGCAGTGGAACGATAAACACATAAGTCATATCTTTAAAAGAAAAAAGTGAAGATGGAGCATTTTAATAAAGTGTGTTTACATAACAAGGTTATTGTAGCATTGAATGCCGACAGAGAAATATTTAAACTTTGAAACAAGTACAGGTGGTAGCACTATTGGAAATGTATGCATGCATTGTCATGACAGTAAGGAATTAAATTTCTTTGGAATACCGAAAAAAATTCAACTCTTATGTTGGTGGTTATGCGAGATTGAGATCTCCAGAGATGATTGCACTCAAAGAGAATGCCAACATAAAAATAATCATTGATGATAGAGGACAACTCCTTGCTACTGTTGCAGGTAACACATTACCTACTGATACATCCAATCGTCACCTTTCAGGTATTAGCATTCAACGGAAGATCAATAAAAGAAAGGCCTACTCTTCTACTAATATCGTAAACCATATCTTGTCTACGTGCCGAAACTGTTACCTGTGTAAAAATAATGTGATAATAGACAGTGAAATTGCCAGAAAAATAAAAAGGGCATTGTCAGAAAATATCACGATGGAATATAAAGATGAATCGATGAAAAAAACAATGCACCAGCAAACGTTACTGCCATTGGTCAAACAGTCATTGAACCAAATAATACCAAAGACGAAAAGCATATTGAGCCTTTTGATGAGACACCAGTAAAAATTGTGTATGACTCAAATGGAATAATGATTATTCTACTGATTACGAACTAAGAGAAGACAATAGCTATAATATCAAGAGAGAACATGGTGAACTATTTTATGGAACAGATTCAAAATGTCCAAGTTAATTGTTGATATTAATAATGTATCATAATATATTTTTTGTATTAATATTCTACATAGCATTATTTCATTAAAAAAATATTTTGCATTACATTGTTATGTGTTCATTATATTTTAGAGTAAGCTAGCATATCAAACGTTTAGAATGTCTAATAAAACGTCGGAGATGTAAGAAAAGGAATTTGCATACATCTATTGTCAGACACATGGGGACAAATTTTTTTCTTGAATTCACCTCCTGGATAAATAAAAAAAGACATTTCATTCAAGAAATTATGACGAAACTCTAAGTAAGCTACAAACTCTGTCTTGAAGTTACCTCATGGATACACAATGCAGAAATTTCATTTAAGAAATTATCAAAAATTGTAAGTAAGTAGCAAATTCTTTCAAAAATATGTTAATACGTTTAAGCAATAAATATCTTTAAGCTTAACCCGTCTTTATTCTTTAGAATAGTTTTTATTCATTTCATTAAATTATGAAGAAATTGTAAGTAAGTAAAGTAACAATAGCTTTCTTGAATTCGCTTCCTGGACACAATACAGATATTTAATTCAAGAAATAATAATAAAATCGCAAGTAAGTAAAAGTCTTTATTGTTTTCCCCTATTGGATACACAATACTGAAATTTCATTCAAGAAATTATGAAGGAATTCTAAAAAGGTAACACACTCATGTTACCTCATGGATACACAATGCAGAAATTTCATTTAAGAAAATTATCAAAAATTTTAAGTAAGTAGCAAATTCTTTCTTGAATTCGCCTCCTGGGTAAATAAAAAAGACAGTTCATTAAAGAAATTATGAAAAAATTGTAAGTAAGTAGCAAATTCTTTCTTGAATTCACCTGCTGAATAAACAAAAAAGACATTTCGTTCGAGAAATTATGACAAAATTCCAAGTAAGTAACAAACTCTTTATTGTTTTCATGACGTGCGCGCACGTAACTTCGTCTAAATGAACCTTAAAAAATGAAATAAAGCTATGTCGAATTTGCATATCTCTCCTTATTGGTCCCTAAAAAACCAGTCTGGTTGAAAACGTGGAGTTTTCGTACTGCTCACTTTTTTGGGGGGTTTTTTTTTTTTTGCAATGTGTAGGAACCAGTGGGAATCCCCGCTCGTTTGGAAAGGTGCCAAGGAAAGGCATACAAATAGCATGTAGTTTCAAAACGTGTTTAATCACGTTTCTTGAATGAAGTATCTGTACTGTATATTCAAGAGGTGAAATCAATAAAGAGCTTGTTACTTACTTACAAATATTTTTTATAATTTTCTTGAATGAAATTTCCGTATTGTGTGTATCCAAGAGTTGACTTCAAGAAAGAAATTGTTACTTACTGAAATTTTTTTCATAATTTCTTGAATTAAATTTCCCACATCGTGTAGCTAAGTGAAAATTGTTTGTGATAAAGAAAAAAAAAAGCTACTTACTTGCGATTTTTTTCATAATTTTCTTGAATGAAGTATCTGTACTGTATATCCAAGAGGTGAAATTAATAAAGAGTTGTTACTTACTTACAAATATTTTCATAATTTCTTGAATGAAATTTCCGTATTGTGTATCCAAGAGTTAACTTCAAGAAAGAAATGGTTACTTACTGAGAATTTTTTTCATAATTTCATGAATTTAATTTCTACATCGTATATCTAACTCGTGAAAACAATAAAGTTTGTTACTTACTTAGAATTTTGTCATAATTTCTTGAACGAAATGTCTTTTTGTTTTTTTTTTTGTTTATCCAACAGGTGAATTCAAGAAAGAATTTGCTACTTAGACTGAGAATTTTTTCATAATTTCTTGAATTAAATTTCTACGTCGTATATCTAACTCGTGAAAACAATAAAGAGTTTGTTACTTACTTAGAATTTTGTCATAATTTCTTGAACGAAATTTCTTTTTTGTTTGTCCAGCAGGTAAATTCAAGAAAGAATTTGCTACTTAGTTACAATTTTTTTCATAATTTATTGAATCAAATTTCCGTATTGCGTATCCAAGAGTTGACTTCAAGAAAGAAATTGTTACTTACTGAGAATTTTTCAATAATTTCTTGAATTAAATTTCTACATCATTTAGCTAAGTGAAAATTGTTTGTGATAAAGAGAAAAAAAAAAAAGTTACTTACTTGCGATTTTTTCACATTTCTTGAATGAAGTATCTGTACTGTATATCCAAGAGGTGAAATCAATAAAGAGTTTGTTACTTACTTACAAATATTTTCATAATTTCTTGAATGAAATTTCCGCATTGTGTATCCAAGAGATGACTTCAAGAAAGAAATTGTTACTTACTGAGAATTTTTTCATAATTTCTTGAATCAAATTTCTACATCGTGTATCTAAGTCATGAAATTCTTGAATGAAATTTCCGTATTGTGTATCCATGAGTTGACTTCAAGAAAGAAATTGTTACTTACTGAGAATTTTTTCCTAATTTCTTGAATTAAATTTCTACATCGTGTAGCTAAGTGAAAATTGTTTTTGATAAAGAGAAAAAAAAAGTTACTTACTTGCGATTTTTTCATAATTTCTTGAATGTAGTATCTGTACTGTATATCCAAGAGGTGAAAACAAAAAAGAGTTTGTTACTTACTTACAAATATTTTCATAATTTCTTGAATGAAATTTCTGTATTGTGTATCCAAGAGTTGACTTCAAGAAGAAATTGTTTTTTTTCATAATTTCTTAAATGAAATTTCCGTATTGTGTATCCAAGAGTTGACTTCAAGAAAGAAATTGCTACTTACTGAGAATTTTTTCATAATTTCTTGAATTAAATTTCTACATCGTGTACCTAAGTCATGAAAACAATAAAGAGTTTGTTACTTACTTGGAATTTTGTCATAATTTCTCGAACGAAATGTCTTTTTTGTTTATTCAGCAGGTGAATTCAAGAAAGAATTTGCTACTTACTTACAATTTTTTCATAATTTCTTTAATGAACTGTCTTTTTTATTTACCCAGGAGGCGAATTCAAGAAAGAATTTGCTACTTACTTAAAATTTTTGATAATTTCTTAAATGAAATTTCTGCATTGTGTATCCATGAGGTAACATGAGTGTGTTACTTTTTAGAATTCCTTCATAATTTCTTGAATGAAATTTCAGTATTGTGTATCCAATAGGGGAAAACAATAAAGACTTTATTACTTACTTGCGATTTATTATTATTTCTTGAATTAAATATCTGTATTGTGTCCAGGAAGCGAATTCAAGAAAGCTATTGTTACTTACTTACAATTTCTTCATAATTTAATGAAATGAATAAAAAACTATTCTAAAGAATAAAGACGGGTTAAGCTTAAAGATATTTATTGCTTAAACGTATTAACATATTTTTGAAAGAATTTGCTACTTACTTACAATTTTTGATAATTTTCTTAAATGAAATTTCTGCATTGTGTATCCATGAGGTAACTTCAAGACAGAGTTTGTAGCTTACTTAGAGTTTCGTCATAATTTCTTGAATGAAATGTCTTTTTTTATTTATCCAGGAGGTGAATTCAAGAAAAAATTTGTCCCCATGTGTCAGACAATAGATGTATGCAAATTCCTTTTCTTACATCTCCGACGTTTTATTAGACATTCTAAACGTTTGATATGCTAGCTTACTCTAAAAATAATGAACACATAACAATGTAATGCAAAATATATTTTTAATGAAATAATGCTATGTAGAATATTAATACAAAAAATATATTATGATACATTATTAATATCAACAATTAACTTTGGACATTTTGAATCTGTTCCATAAAATAGTTCACCATGTTCTCTCTTGATATTATAGCTATTGTCTTCTCTTAGTTCGTAATCAGTAGAATATCATTATTCCATTTTGAGTCATACACAATTTTTACTGGTGTCTCATCAAAGGCTCAATATGCTTTTGTCTTTGGTATTATTTGGTTCAATGACTGTTTGACCAATGGCAGTAACGTTTGCTGGTGCATTGTTTTTCATCGATTCATCTTTATATTCCATCGTGATATTTTCTGACAATGCCCTTTTTATTTTTCTGGCAATTTCACTGTCTATTATCACATTATTTTTACACAGGTAACAGTTTCGGCACGTAGACAAGATATGGTTTACGATATTAGTAGAAGAGTAGGCCTTTCTTTTATTGATCTTCCGTTGAATGCTAATACCTGAAGGTGACGATTGGATGTATCAGTAGGTAATGTGTTACCTGCAACAGTAGCAAGGAGTTGTCCTCTATCATCAATGATTATTTTTATGTGGGCATTCTCTTTGAGTGCAATCATCTCTGGAGATCTCAATCTCGGCAACCACCAACATAAGAGTTGAATTTTTTCGGTATTCCAAAGAAATTTAATTCCTTACTGTCATGACAATGCATGCATACATTTCCAATAGTGCTACCACCTGTACTTGTTTCAAAGTTTAATATTTCTCTTTGTCGGCATTCAATGCTACAATAACCTTGTTATGTAAACACACTTTATTAAAAATGCTCCATCTTCACTTTTTTCTTTTAAAGATATGACTTATGTGTTTTATCGTTCCACTGCGTAAAAAATACTGATTTAATACATGCAATAGATTAGGTTGTGTCAATAACCAGTCATAGAATACCAGTGGGAAAGTCACATCGTGTCTCTGACCAATCACAGAGCGCTGTCAATAACCGGTCATAGAATGCCAGTGGGAAAGTCACATCGTGTCTCTGACCAATCACAGAGCGCAATTGTTAGAACTGTAAGCATATTTTGACATTTTAAGTTATGTACAGAAAGAAAAAAATAAATAAAGTTGAAAAATTTCGAAGTTTTAAAAAAAGTTTGAATTAAACACTTTTAGGATATCGAGTGTCTTTACTGAAAAACTACTGCATTACAGAGTCTCTCAACCCCTTAAAGCTCTTTTAAAAGATACAAAACTACTACTTATTTAACACAAAAAATTTCGTTTTTAATGACCACCAAGTAAAGAAAAACCGACACGGAAACAGGCATCTGAGTCTCTCAAACCCCTTAAAGCTCTTTTAAAAGATACAAAAAAACTACTTATTTAACACGAAAATTTTGTTTTTAATGACTACCAAGTAAAGAAAAAACCACACGGAATTAGGCAACTGAGTCTCTCAAACCCCGTAAAGCTCTTTTAAAAGATGCAAAAAACTACTTATTTAACACAAAAATTTCGTTTTTAACGACCACCAAGTAAACAAAAACCTCACGGAAACAGGCAACTGAGTCTCTCAAACCCCTTAAAGCTCTTTTAAAAGATAGAAAAAAAACTACTTATTTAACACAAAATTTCGTTTTTAATGACTACCAAGTAAAGAAAAACCACACGGAATTAGGCAACTGAGTCTCTCAAACCCCGTAAAGCTCTTTTAAAAGATACAAAAAACTACTTATTTAACACAAAAATTTCGTTTTTAACGACCACCAAGTAAAGAAAAATCACACTGAATTGGCAACTGAGTCTCTCAATCCTCGTAAAGCTCTTTTAAAAGATACAAAAAACTACTTATTTAACACAAAAATTTCGTTTTTTAATGACTACCAAGTAAAAAAAAAAATCACACGGAATCAGGCAACTGAGTCTCTCAAACCCCTTAAGCTCTTTTAAAAGATACAAAAACTACTTATTTAACACAAAAAATTTCGTTTTTAATGACCATCAAGTAAAGAAAAATCACACGGAATTATGCAACTGACTCTCTCAATCCCCGTAAAGCTCTTTTAAAAGATACAAAACTACTTATTTAACAAAAAATTTCGTTTTTAATGACCATCACGTAAAGAAAAATCACACGGAATTAGGCGATTGAGTCTCTCAATCCCCGTAAAGCTCTTTAAAAGTTACAATAACTACTTATTTAACACAAAAATTTCGTTTTTAATGACCATCAAGTAAAGAAAAATCACACGGAATTAGGCAACTGAGTCTCTCAATCCCCGTAAAGCTCTTTTAAAAGATACAAAAACTACTTATTTAACACAAAAATTTCGTTTTTAATGACCACCAAGTAAAGAAAAAATCACACGGAATTAGGCAACTGAGTCTCTCAATCCCTGTAAAGTTCTTTTAAAAGATACAAAAACTACTTATTTAACACGAAAATTTCGTTTTTAATTACCATCAAGTAAAGAAAAATCACACGGAATTAGGCAACTGAGTCTCTCAATCCCCGTAAAGCTCTTTTAAAAGATACAAAAACTACTTATTTAACACAAAAATTTCGTTTTTAATGACCATCAAGTAAAGAAAAATCACACGGAATTAGGCAACTGAGTCTCTCAATCCCCGTAAAGCTCTTTTTAAAAGATACAAAAAACTACTTATTTAACACAAAAAATTTCGTTTTTAATGACCATCAAGTAAAAAAAAATCACACGGAATTAGGCAACTGAGTCTCTCAATCCCCGTAAAGTTCTTTTAAAAGATACAAAAACTACTTATTTAACACAAAGAACCCCCATGTAACTGAACCCCCGTGCAACTCACCCCTCTATGCAACCCACCCCCCTCATAACACTTTTCAGCCATTTCTTTTTAAATTGACAATATTTTTCAAACGTTACTTACGTATTATACAGACCACATCGGCGAGGTAAAGCTAGTTCAGTCACAATGTCATTCTATCGTTACTTTTCAATTAAGCTATTGAATACTTTCTAGCAATGTCCCTTGTAAGCGTCTACGCAAATATCTTTTCGCAAAAAATTCGCAAATCTCGTAAACTAAAGAAGTAATTACCCTTTTCATAAGCATTAGTCCTTCTATTAATGAACCCATGAAGCGAAACCAGTCTTATAGCATCACACAATCTCGCTCCTAGTTCCAAAAATGGAATGCATGTAGCGTTCGTAGTAATAGGTTTAAAAACCTATTAGCCAAGTTTAAAAAAAAAAAAAACCTACTAATCAACTTACAGATGAATGACCACGGAACTTTCTCTAATCGACTGACACCGGTACAATTACTTGAAAACCTAAACACATATCTATGCCTTCAACCTGTTTGGTACGGGCACGTACGCAAAGTATATACCTTCAAGCAAATTCTATATGATATTTCAAATTACTATACCATCTATAGAAATGATACCTCTTTGCAAATGACCCTGGTAACCGTACAATTACTTGAAAACCTAAACACATATCTATGCCTTAGGCGTAGGTTTGCATTTAGGTTTCTGTAGTAATTGTACGGTTACTACTTAAAGGACCGTTTTGAAGATGGATCTGGACTTGGATACAAGGCTCTGAACCCAAGTCCCCATCGTACCTAAGTTACCAGTGCCCTGATATGCAAACAGTAGAATCCAACATTTGAAACGGAACGCAGGTCATCCGTGGTTGGAGTGGCTGAATGTCATAAAGAAAGATTTAAGGGAAAAGGGAACTTCCTGGGACGGTGTTAAGAGTAGTGGAGGTATTTCAGGTCCGACGACATGCCCTCCCCAGTTTCAAATGCATGCCATCCCTTTTCCATAGAATTTCTAGGACATGCACTCTGGCGTCACGCGACACACCCTCGCACCTGTACAATGCGGTCAGCTGTTTCTAGCGGAGCCCTGTTTCTAGGCAAGATTTTCCACCTTGGCAAGATTCTAGCCCTGCCAAGATTCCAAGCACATGCCCTATTTCTAGATGAGATTCCCAGGGTGTTTCAATTACCTGGACTATGGTCGGGATAGTACAAAAGCTCAATTAACAGGGGGAGCTCCTAGCCCCTCGCACGTGCACAGTGCAGTCACCTGTTTCTATTAAAGGGAACACAACCCTCTGGACTCCAATGACGCCATACGACTTACCCCGTTTCAAACGGTCAGGTCTACCAATTTTATGTAACTTTGCGACAGGACCCATGGGGGAATCCCCGCTTGTAGCGTAATGACAGCTCGCACCTTACGCAATTATTGTGCATCACTATCACGTAATATTTTTTTTCGCCTAAAACCACCCAAGCGTTTTTTTTCATTAACTTAATGGCGGCACACAACTTTATGTAATGTCAGCACGTCTTACACATGGACGGCGCATCCATCACTGCCAGATAATTTCATTTTGACATTTTTCGCCCACAAGCCTCGAGACATTTTTTTTCGGCGTTTCATTTTTTCGCTCGAAACACCTTTCATATTTTTTTCTTTTTCTATAGTTCTTGACCCCGCAGGACTCGAAAGATCATTCCCTTCCAATGGTACAGCGCCCCAAGCAATTCGTCCATGAAATCATTTCCAGTACTTTGTATCTGGAATAATATTCTAAAATTAACATATTGCATGACAGCTAAGATTCCCGAGTGGAGCAGGGCTGTTTTTTCCGTCACCAGCTCAACACTGCCCTTTTTATTTATAATTTTTCTTTTTCAAGAAAAATTCAAGTAATTTTCAAGTGTATATTTATTGTTATTTCACCTCCGTCCACTAGGGTGCCAGCCCGGTTGCTGGCCGCCTCCGAGGAAGTGTCCAGTCCCCCCTCAGCCCTGACGCAACCCCCAAGGGGCATTTTTTGGCCAAAAATATCAAAACGCGCAAAGGGAAGAAATTCTTGTTCCCACCCATCCGCGCGCCGTGGGGAGTTTGGTCTGTGTCTAATCAATCCGGGGACGGAATCCGACCACCCGGCACGCTGTGAGGGAGTTTAGTCTGTGTCTACTCATTCCAAGGACGGAATCCAGACTTCGGCTAGGCGATAAAGGAGATTAAAAAATGGGGTCCCATGTAGAAATATGGTGTTATTACTGGGTGGTTTTAACGCCCAGGTTGGTAGAAATAGGGATAGATGGTATCCCAGCCTAGGTAAATTTGGTGTAGGAAAAGAAAACAGTAATGGATACAAACTTTTGCAATTTTGTAGGTATAACAATCTAGTTATAACCAATACGGTGTTTGGTCATAAAATGGCTCATAAGTTAACATGGTATTCACGTGATGGTAAGACAGCAAACCTTATTGATTATGTTATAGTAAACCAAAGACTAGCAGGATCAATACAAGGACACTAGGATATATAGGAGTTGCTGTTATTGATGTTAAAAGTAAAGATCACCATCTAGTAGTGCCAAGGGTTAATTTAAAGCTGAAATATCGGAAGGGTAAATACCTCCCGAGAAGTTATGATGTTGTTAGATTCCAGGATGAGAATTTGAGAGAAACTTTCCAGGAACAGTAGACTACTAAACTTCAGAGTTTAAAATTTGATAATGTGGAAGATGGTTGGAATAATTTTAGAAAAATAATTTGTGAAGTTCCTGAAGGTGTATTAGGGAAGAAAGCTAGAACTGCAGCTAAGAATATTAGTGAAAAAGCTTTATGTTTAATAGAAAGGAGAAAGGACTTGTACAAGAATTATCTGAGTGATAGATCGTATGAAAACAAAAGAAAATGTAAAAAAAAGTGGAGAAAGCATTAAAATATGAACTAAGTAGGTGTGAAGTGGAGGCCATGGATAAAATTGCCGAGGATCTGGAAGATGCAGCTAGACGGCATAATAGTAAAATATTGTACTGGCACGTTAACAATTGAGAGGGAGTAGTCAATCCGGACTTGGCCCAGTTAAAGATAGAAATGGGGTCGCAATTAGCGATAAAGAAAAAACTAAAGAGAGATGGGCCGAACATTTTGAGAATTTGCTTAACCGAGATAGAGTTTCAGGAAAAAATATAGAGGAAAATGAAAAAGTTTTGTGATAACTTGGATGTGAAGGAAGATTTGATTTGTGAGGAGGAATTAGCAACAGTACTAGAAGAAGGACTAAAGAATAATAAGGCTCCAGGTGCTGATAGGGTGGTAAATGAGTTTCTTAAATATGGTAGCTCTGAGGTTAGAAATAAGTTACTGAAGATTATGAATATGATTTTTGAAAAAGGGGAAGTACTTAACGATTTTAGGAAAACCTTAATTAAGCCACTTTATAAGAAAGGTGATAAAAGTGAGTATGTAATTATCGAGGCATTAGTCTGGTCTCTGTAGGTAGTAAATTACTTAGTAATATGATACTTTTTAGACTGAGAGATGCCGTAGACAAAGTTTTAAGAGAAGAGCAGTGCGGCTTTAGAAAAGGTAGAGGATGTGTTGACCAAATTTTCACTCTTAGACTAATAACTGAGAAGTGCCTGAGTTTTCAAACACCTTTGGTTCTCAGTTTTATAGATTATGAGCAAGCGTTCGATTCTGTTGATAGAATAGCTTTAGTAAAGGTTTTATCCTTGTATGGTATACCAGACAAATACATTAAAGTGATTAGTGCTATGTACGAGAGTAACACTGCTGCGGTTAAGGTAGGAAATGAGGTTAGCAGCTGGTTTTGTATTAAATCAGGAGTTAAGCAGGGTTGCGTTCTATCCCCCTTTGTATTGATTATTTTGGTGGACTTTGTTTTAAGGAGCACAGGAAAGGCAATGGGACACCACGGAATCAAATGGAGAGGAAAAAGTCTCCTGGACTTGGATTATGCTGATGATCTAAGCATCCTAGATGAAAGTGTGAGCAAAACGAATGAAGTTTTAGAGGTTTTGCGAGTTCAGGGTGCTAGAATTGGTTTGAAAATTATGTTAGGAAAACTAAGTCACTAAGGCTAGGAATAAGTGAAGATGAAAAGGTGACGTTGGGTAATGAAAAGATTGATCAGGTGGGCAGCGCTTCACTTACCTTGGTAGTATTATTAGTAAAGATGGTGGGAGCAGTGAAGATGTTAAATATAGAATAGCCAAGGCTTAGTGTGTTTTTTCACAGTTAAAAAAACTCTGGAAGAATAGGAAGATAAGTCTGCAAACCAAGATTAGAATATTAGAAGCTACAGTGATGACACTGGTCAAATATGGCTCTGAAGCATGGACGCTCCGAAAAGCGGATGACGATTTGCTAGATGTTTTCCAGAGAAATTGCTTAAGGATTGTTCTGGGTACCCGGCTGACTGACCGTATTTCAAACAATAGGCTATACGAAAAATGTGGGTCAATACCGCTCTTTAGGGCTATAATGAAACAAAGGTTGAGGTGGCTAGGGCACGTTGTGCGGATGAAGGATGACAGATTGCCGAAGATTGGTCTTTTTGGCCAACCATCTAGGGCTAAACGGAATGCAGGTCGTCCCCGTCTGGGGTGGAAGGACGTCATAAAGAAAGATTTAAAGGAAATGGGGACTTCGTGGGCGGGTGTAAAAAGGGAGGCTTTGAATAGATTGGGGTGGAGGAGGAGTGTGCGTATCTGTGTTGGCCTCAGGCGGCTTGATGCTGCGGTGAGTTGTTAGTAGTAGTAGTAGTCTTGCTCGGGGTAAATTAAAAAGCAGTAATAATAGGGAAATTATCATTCAGTTTCTACGACAACCCTCTAACGTCACATCATCCCTGTTTCTAGAGGTCAGCTGGAAAGATTCCCATCCCTGGCAAGATTTCCGCCCTGGCAAGATTCCCACCCCTGGCAGACCACCCGAGATTCCACACGTTATATTATTTCTTCTGTATTGCCATGATTCCCATCCATTTTTGGCATATTGTTTTTCTGGAAGATTCCCAGGATTTCCGTGACCAGGTCTAATTTCAATGATGCCAGTTTATCTCCCAAGCTAGACTAAAAGGACCTCATGGGGGTCCAGCACAGAACACATACATACAGGTGCTGCGTATTAACGGCGGTTGTACATCTTAAGCAAAGATACCTAATGAGAGAGGATGGAAAATCATCTTGCGAGAAGAGTAGATGCCCAAACCGTTAAAAAATATACTTATAGCCCAGAGCGGAATGGGGCTGCCACACTCTTTTCACACTGATTCCACCCTTCATATCCCCCCGTCATCTATGTGGTACCAACCCTCACCTCCTAGGACTTTTTTTTAACCCTTTTCGTTCCCAAAATAAACTTCTGGAATAAAATTAAACAATTTATTTTTGAAAACAGAGAAGTCATCCCCCCCTTTCTTTACTACTGTTTGATACTCTAAGCATGTCACTTCACAATGCCAGACTATTACTTCCCCCTGTGACAAACCACTATCATTGCCCCCCCCCCCCCCAAAAAAAAACACTTTTCAAACATTTCTTGTTAAAAGTTTCACTTCAATTTGGGTTTTTGCAAGCAATTCACGCCACAGTACCACGCTGTAACTACTTTCTAGCACCCCTATGACACCACCCCTCTACCATCATCCCCATCTTTACAAAACACTTTTGAGACATTTCTTATTAAAAGTTTTACTTCAAGTCATTCATTCGGGTTTTCACAAGCAATTCACACCATAGAGAATCTAAAACACTTCTCAGGCTTTCCTTGTCATGATAATGATTTTACAGGTTGACCGCGATTTCTACACTTTGCCCTTGATTTCTAAAGTGGTTTTGGTTTCTAGGGTTACCCGTGATTTCTATAGTTTGCTCTGTTTTTTTTTTTTATGAAATTGTCAGGGTTTCAATGTTTTGCTAATGTTTGCATAGAAGTTGACCATGATTTCTACGCTTTGATCACAATTTCGATGGTATGGTTTTGATTTCTATGACTTGATCTGGAGTTCTAGGGATGAATCTGTCATGTCAATAAGTACCTTATGATTTTTCTTGGAATACACTACCTTTCTGGGCTTTAATATCTCGTAGCGATAAGAAACATTCGTTTCTCAATTGATGCTTTGTAAGAACGTCAGGGAATATGATTTTTTACCTGGGACACCAAGCATTCTTGGGTTTAATATTTCTTGACAATAAGCAATAATCACGTTTTGCTACCTCTACGACACCAGTCATCATCAGTGTAAGCGTCTTCTAACATTTTAAACACACAAACACACATACAAACACACACAAATACTCACAAACACAGACACACACAAACGAACACAAAAAAAACACAAACACATTCACACATGAAAAAACACACACACACACAAACACGAACAAAAAACACACACACAAACAAAAACACACACACACACACAAAACACAAACACGCACAAAAACCCGCAAACACAGACACTCACACACACACAAACAAAAACACACACACAAAAACAACACACACACACAAACACATACACAAAAAAACACACACATATACAAAAACACGCACGCACAGACACGCAAACACACACGATCACAAAACACATACAGAAAAACACACACAAACAAAAAAAAAAAACACACACAAAAAAAACACACACACACACACAAACATACACACACAAACAAAACACACACACACACAAAAACATGAAGACATAAACACGCACAGACACGAACACAAAAACACACACAAACACAAAAAACACACACACCAAAAGAAAAAACACACACACACAAAACACACACACAAACACACACACACAAACAAAAAACACACACGAACACAAAACACACACACACACACACAAACACACACAAAACACACACATACACACAAAACACACATGTATACTCTAGAGCGTCGACGTTAAGGGATCTTAAATGAACCTAATTTTTTGCATGTCTCTCTTAACCTTTTGCCTGTAACAGTCACAAGGTAAACCACCACACTACAAAAGATAGTGTAACAGTGAGAAGTTAAATTGTGACATAACACTGCAAAATTATTCTAGGTCTTACAGTTCAAGGAAAAAATTCCAATGGCGTGGCGTTGTGTGTTTTTGTGTGTGTATGTTTTTTTTGTGCGTGTGTGTGTTTTTTTGTGTGTGTGTTTTGTGTGTGTGTGTGTGTGTGTGTGTTTTTGTGTGTGTGTTTTCATCCTCACCTCCACAGACGGCCCCCCTCCACCCTACTATAGGACTTTCTCCAGACCGAGTTGTTTCAGAGACGACAATGCCTTATACGGTGTGTTCGTTTCTAAAATATGTCATTGATTTGAAATTGTGTGAATATAATATCATGAAAAAATCGATAAAAAATATGGAATTAAGTGATATGTATTGTAATCTCACGATATATTTATTGCGTAAAAATTAAGCTCTTATATCACGAGGAAGGGTGTTGGGGGCGTATTATGATGTTGGTGTGAAATCTAACGTCCCACTCGAAGAAAAGGATATTTTATTAAGAGTCCTTTGTAGATATCTCTTAAAAAGCTTTAAATCTATCTCTAATAACACTCCCTTCTCCCTCCTACTCTCCTGGGTTGCATGCTAGAATCCATGATTTTCTATAAAACATGGTTCTTTTTGCGTATGTTTGGTTTAAATATACCACTAATATCAGCTCACCCGGGGGTGAGGTCTTATGCCATATGGTGATGGATGGGGGTGATGCCATGGCAGTTTGGAGTGTTTTGTGGTGCATCATGATAGGCTTGGGTTGCAAAAACTTGAATGATGGGATTTAAAGGCATAGATTTTATTAGAAAATGCCGAAAGATGTCTTGGGAGAGATGTAGCGATGCCATGGGGGTGTTTAATATCATCCATAATTTACCAAGGTGGTATGCATTGTCATGGACTAGTATACTCTAGAGCTTAAAGATAAAGTGGGAGGTGTTAAATAAGTTTTTCGCTAGAGGGGGAGTGAAATCTAACAATACTCAATGAAGCGGTGCATTTCGTTAAAAAGTCCTTCAAAGAAATCTCATAATATGGTTTAAATTTATCACTAATTTCAGGTCACCCAGGGTTTTGGGTGGGGGGGGGGGTTCTGGTGTTGCATGGGTGAAATGCCTTGGTGGTGTAGAGTATTTTGTGGGGCATCATGATTGGGTTGGGTTGCAAAAAACTTGAATCACGGGATTTAAAGACATAACTTTTAATAGGAAAAGCCTGAAAAATGTCTTGGTGGAGATGATGTGTTGTCAGGGTTGGGGGGGGGGGAGTCATATAATGTCATTTTGGGGTGAACTACAGCTTAAAAGATAGGGTGGAGACATTAAGGAATTTTTCCCATTGAAGTGGTGAAAATCTAACAGGTACTCAAAGAAATAGATATTTTCCTTAAAAGCTCTTAATATGTCTTAAATTTGCATCTAATATCAACCATATTCCTCTGGTATTGCATGCTGGAGGGGGGTGTATTGTCACAAAAGTGTAAAATCTAATATTCCACGTAAAGAAACTATAAATTTTTGTTTTATCGTTATTAATATCTTGAGAGCAATGCCTCCTGGGTTGTATCAAATGGGAGAGTAACGCATCATTCTAACGAGTGCCCAAAAATGGGAAATCTTAGCTGCCACGCAATAGGTTAATTTTAGAATATGGTTCCAGATACAAAATACTGGAAATGTTTTCTTGGACGACTTGCTTAGGGTGTTGTACCATTGGAAGGGAATTACCTTTCGAGTTCTGGCGGGGTCAAGAACTATAGGAAAAGAAAAAAAGAAAAAATATGAAAGGTGTTTCGAGCGAAAAAAAAAACGAAATGCCGAAAAAGAAAATGTCTTGAGGCTTTTGGGCGAAAAATGTAAAAATGGTATTATCTGGCAGTGATGGATGCATCTTCCATGCGTAAGATACGCTGACCTTACATAAAGTGTGTGCCGCCATTAAGTTAATGAAAAAAACGCTTTGGTGGTTTCGGGCAAACAAAGTATTACGTGATAGTGATGCACAATAATTACGTAAGGTGCGAGCTGTAATTTATGTTACAAACGGGGATTCCCCATGGGTCCTGTCGCAAAGTTACATAAAATTGGTAGACCTGACCGTTTGAAACGGGGTAAGTTGTATGACGTCATTGGAGTCCAGAGGGTTGTGTTCCCTTAATAGAACAGGTGACTGCGCTGTGCGCGTGCGAGGGGCTAGGAGCTTCCCTTGTGAATTGAACTTGTGTATTATCCCGACCATATTCCAGGTAATTGAAACACCTGGGAGTTTTATCTAGAAATAGGGCATGTGCTTGGAATCTTGGCAGGGTGAGAATCTTGCCAAGGTGGGAAATCTTGCCTAGAAACAGGGCTCCGCTAAAAACAACTAACCGCATTGTACAGGTGCGAGGGTGTGTCACGTGACGTCAGAGGGCATTTCCTAGAAATTCTATGGAAAAGGAAGGGTATGCGTTTGAAACTGGGGAGGGCATGTCGTCTGACCTGAAGTGCCCCCACTACTGTTAAGAGGGAGGCTTTGAATAGATTGGGATGGAGGAGGAGTGTGAGTAGCTGTGTTAGCCATAGGCGGGTTGATGCTGCGGTGAGTTGTAAGTGCTAGTACCAATATTTAATCTTAATTTGCTCCGAAGTGCAAATTAAGGTGATTAAAGTAATATCAAACCTCATTTTAGAGTTTGAAGGGATTGGCTAAACCAATGCAAGAAACTTATTATGAATGGGTATTGAGCCCTAAGCCTGCCCCCAACATTAGAAAGCACAATCTGTTTTTTAAGAATAAGCAACATACCCATTTTTAGTAAATTTAAGCTTATTATGTATACAGAAGAAATAGCATTTGCGGTAGACCCACACTGATCATGCAATATTCATTTTTGCTGGGAAAAATTGCATGCTTAGCGAATGGCAAAAAAACTGATGATTTTATCCATGTCTCCCATATCGTGAGCAAATTTTCTTTTTAAAGTGCGAAACAACAAAAAGTTATACTAGCAAAAAGTAACCGCAGTTCATGCAAGCCATAATGGATTAACAGCGAGGACAAGTACTACATTATAATTTTGAATGCAGTCATACCAGGCGCGGGTGGTGGAGCTTATATAAGGGCTGGGGGCTGACTAAACAGTTTACCCTTGCTTTGTGTTTTCTCTGTACCTTGGTTATGGAAGGATATCCTCACTGTTTATCCAAAAGACCTGCCGCCCATTACCCCCCCCCCATATTTTGAATAGCACCTTGCTTGTGTCTTCATTAATAAAAAAAATCGAACAAAAAACTTTAAACCCTCTCAGAAAGAAAATTTTCAGTCAGTCACAAATAACGCAACAATCTTTAGACTTTTACTGTTATGGAAGGGGGAAAAGGGCAGTAGCCAAACTCCTGTTTGTAGTAATTTTTGTTCGTTTTAAGTTTGACCTGAACATTAAATTTAATTTTTACTCTTTTTAAAAATTTTATTAGTCATCTATATTAGTACCTGCTATAAGGGGTGTCTTTTGGAGGGGGCAAGGGGGCAGTTGCCCCCTAATAGTGTGGAGAAAAAAATATTATAAATCCTATGCCCCTTGAATATCAGGATATGGACCCCTCTTGCCCCCCAATGAAATACTCGAGATTCACACCTGCCTGCTATTTCTATGTTTTCTATCATCTTTTTTTTTTCTTTTTTTTTTATTATTATTGACAGCCACAACATATATTGGCAGAAAGGACTTGACCAGAAACCTTATACCCCAGCCTTAAAATCGACTGCCAATTTGGAGACTTCCACAACCCTAGTTTGCTTCTGGAGTAACGCTTTACCTTATTTTTCTTGTGTTAATTAAAATTATTTGAAAAAAAACTACGTTTTCTAAAGAGTTAAAGAGGCTGAGTCAAAAGTTCGAACCTTAAAACGTACAGGGATTAGGAGGTACAGTTGGGGGGCTGCCGCCCCCCAAACTCCCCGCTTTCGCAGCCTTTAAATAAAAAAAATTTTTAAACTGAAAGTAAGGAGCGACATTAAAACTTAAAACGAACAGAAATTATTCCGTATATGAAAGGGGCTGTGCCCTCCTCAACGCCTCGCTCTTTACGCTAAAGTTTTTATTGTTTAAAAAAAAGAGTTGTAAGAAAGTCAAACTTTAGCGTAAAGAGCGAGGCGTTGAGGAGGGCACAGCCCCTTTCATATACGAAATAATTTCTGTTCGTTTTAAGTTTTAATGTCACTCCTTACTTTCAGTTTAAATTTTTTTTTTATTTAAAGGCTGCGAAAGCGGGGGGTTTGGGGGGCGGCAGCCCCCCAACTGTACCTCCTAATCCCTGTACGTTTTAAGGTTCGAACTTTTGACTCAGCCTCTTTAACTCTTTAGAAAACGTAGTTTTTTTCAAATAATTTCTGCACATTTTTGTACAGTTTATTACTTATTATTGCTTGACTAACTGTTAGCTGATCTTGTCAGGAGTTAAAGTTGGGGGGCTGCCGCCCCCAAACCCCCTGCTCTTTAAGATTAAGGAGGCACACTTGTGCCTCTTTAAAGAGTTCTTCTGGAGACGCCTGTTGAGCCAAAGGATTTAATAGATTGGATTTAAAAAAGAAACTGAGTTTCTTTTTTAAACTTTAAATTCAATATGTAAAAAAAATTTCTCTGATGGGGAATCGAACCCGGGTCTTACGCCTGACAGTCAGGAGTAGTGACCACTGTACCAAAGAAATGTTACATTATTTTTATTCTGTGTGGTGTATTTTTGACGCAAGCAAATCCCCACAAAACTTGATATTTGGTTTTTGGAAAACAGGGAAGGAGTAATCGGATTGAGCGACAATTTCGAGGGTAAGCTTCCAGGCCCCACGAAAGCTTTTCTTCTAAATTTCAGCCCGATCGGACAACGTTAAAGGAGGGCTGTGGTGGGAAAATTTAACATGGGCTCTTATAGGAAAACGAGGTTTTTCGTAAATGTAAATTCGGGGGATAATTTTTTCGGTCTGAAAATATCAAAAGGCCCTAACAGGTCGAATTCCGCTTCGAATGAGTCCTCATTCACCCGGATCCGTTGCCAACTGTGGCCTGTAGGCGTGGCTGATAAAAAAAAAGAGAAATGAACTTTAAGTGGCTATATCTGGTTTTTGGAAAACAGGGAAGGAGTGATCGGATTGAGCTGAAATTTCGAAGATAATCTCCCGGGCCCTAGGAAAGCTTAACCTCTAAATTTCAGCCCAATCGGACAACGTTAAAGGGGGGCTGTGGTCGGAGGGTCGAAATTTCCGGCCCACTTTTACCCATGAAGATAAAGTCGGAGGGGGGTGAAATTTTGCACGTTTCTTAGTTGGAGCTTGGGCTACAAAATGCGATCACCGCTGTCTCTCTGCGACCGCTAGGACCGGAAATCGCTTAACTGTGGTGGGTCGCCTCTTTATAGAGGCACAAGTGTGCCTCCTTGATGTAATCTCACGTAATAGTAGTGGCACAAGAACAGCGCAAAAAGTACCATTTGAATCTCTGACATTAGTTTTAATTGGGGGGGGGAGAGGCTACGGGGGATTCTCCCCTCATAGGTTATGAAAATAGTTTTTCGGGGTATTTTTTTTTTATTGAAAATGCTTTTTTTCTATTTTGAATGGTAAAATTTAAAAAATATTAAATCTCTAGATTCTGAGAAAAAAATTTGTTCATCCTCTACATTTTTGTGAATTGACTCCACTGATCTTTGGACCCTGACAAAGTTTATAAACATATTCTTCTGGAGTGTGCCAGATGTTTTAACAAATGCTAATTTATGCCTTCCAAGGCCAGAACATAATTTGCACTTTACTGAAAAAAATATAAATGTTTTTACTTTTATAACTCTAATAAACCAAATAATATTAAGATTTTGATTACTAAATATCAGTAAATGTATATTAAACTGACAATGCACATTCATTTGTATTTTTTTCAGTAAGTGCAAATTATGTTCTGGCCTTGGGAAGGCATAGGGGTTTTGAGCCCAACTTATAATGATTTCTGCTCGTTTTGAGTTTGACTCGGTTATTTATTGTAATTTCTGCTCGTTTTGGGTTTAATTTATTTATCGATGCTGATTTGTGGTAGTTTCACGCTTGGTACATTAGTGGACTTTATTTTTGCTCATTTTTTGTTTAATGGAGTTCTTTACTTTTCTTTGAAAAACTTATTTTGTGGAAAAAGTTTTTTTAATTAATTTCTGTTCGTTTTATATTGAAAGAGTCTTTTCAGAGGAAAAGAAAATAATGCCTTAAATCTTTTCGTTTTTTTAAGAATTTATAGTTTGGCCTGCTATTTGTATGCTGGAGAAAAATTTTCAGCAATTTTTAACAACATACACCCTCTTAAAAATCTGGACACAAATATTAGTGTTTAATTTAGTTTCATACCTCCTCTAGTTGACCTGAAATGGAAAACTTGATACCATTTGCAAAAAAATCTGTTTACTTTCTTTGATAGCTTGGATACACTTACGCTATTTTGATTTAGTTAAATTTTAAGAGCAGAAGCAGCCCCAAAAGTTTGAATATAATACCCTCAGTCGTTTCTTGGGATACTGCTGAGATGCCTTATTGGGAATTAGCATTAACACAGTGCATTTTGATTTAATCTTATGGCAACATTTAGTTTTTAAACATAAAGTCAAATGAGAGGGTGGGCGAGGGAGGGGGATTAGTTTCCTCCAATCACTTTCGACCTACTAAAAAGGACATCCACCCTTTCTATTTTCAATCGAATGAGCCCTTTTCGAAGTTCTTACGACAACTCCTTTGATACAAAGTGCCCCGGTCTAAACAACAACAAAAACAACAAAAAAAAATATAATACATTATATCCACATCGATCTTTACTATAAAAATTTCAAGCCTTCCAATTATTTTCGACTATAAAAAGGGCACTAGGCCTTTCGAATTCCAATCGAATGAGCCTTTTTCGAGTTTCTACGACAACACTTCCTATAAACACCTTATATGGCCCCAGGGCATAAATTACAACTCTTACCCTAAGGGCTGTGAGGGTGGTTGTCATCCTCTAAGACCTAATTTCCAGAACTTTCAACTACTTTACAAAAAATGGCTATCTCAAAATTTTGATTGGATGTTTCTGGGAAAATGGTGGGCGTGAGAGGGCCGTTAGTCTTTCTCCAATCACTTTCAACTATTAAAAAAGGCACTAGCCCTTTCAATTTCCAATCAAATGAGCCCTTTTGAAGTTTCTACGACAACGCTTTCAATAAAAACCTTATATGCCCCCAGGGGATAACTTACAACCCTCGCCCTGAGGGCTGGGTGGGGGGGGAATATCATCCTCATAGACCTAATTTCCAGAACTTTCTACTACGTTGAACAAAATGGCTATCTGAAAATTTTGATTGGATGTGTTTGGGGGGAATGGTGGGCGTGAGAGAAGGGTTAGTTACCGTCCAATCACTTTCAACTATTAAAAAGGGCACTATCCCTCTCAATTTCCAATTGAATGAGCCCCTTTGAAGTTTTTTAACGACAACTCTATCATTAAAACCTTATATGCCCCCTGGGCATAACTTACAACCTTTGCCCTGGGGACTCTCGGGGGTTTGTTATCCTTAAATACATAATTTCCAGAACTTTCAATTACGTTGAACAAAATGGCTATCTCTAAGCTTTGATTGAATGTGTTTGGGGAAATGGAGGGCGTGAGAGGGGGGTTAATTACTCTCCACTCACTTTCTACTATTAAAAAGGGCAATTTCAATCCCAATCCAATGAGCCCTTTTGAAATTTCTACAACAACTTTCTATATAAACCTTATATGCCCCCAGGGCACAAATTACAACCGTTGCACTGAATGCTCTTATGGTGTTTTTATCCTAAAAAGACCTAATTTCCAGAACTTTCGACTACGTTGAACAAAATGGATATCTCAAAGTTTTGATTGGATGTGTTTGGGGAAATGGTGGGCGTGAGGTGGGGGGGGGGGTTAGTAGTTGCCCATTTCAATAAAAAACCTTATATTCCCCCAGGGCATAACTTATAACCCTTGCCCTGAAGACTATGGGGAGAGTGTCCTGCTCAAAGGTATAATTTCCTGAACTTTAAACTTCGTGGAACAAAATGGCTATCAAGAAATTTTAATCGGGTATGTTTGGGGAAATGGTGGGCGTGGAAGGGGTGTTTGTTGCCTTTCAATCACTTTCGACTATTAAAAAGGGCACTATCTATTTCAATTTACAATCGAATGAGTCATTTTGAAGTTTCTACGACGACGCGTTCAGTAAAAGCCTTATATACCCCCAGGGCATAACTTACAACCCATGCCTTGAGGGCTGCGGGGGAGTGTCCTCCTCAAAAACATAATTTCTATCTGGAAATCCAAAACCCTGAATAAAATGGTTATCTAAAATTTTGCTTGGATGTGTTTGGGGAAAAGGTGGGCGAGAGAGGGGGCTAATTGCCCTCAAATCACTTTCGACTATTAAAAAGGGCACTAGACCTTTGAATTTCCAATCGAATGAGCATTTTTTCAAGTTTCTACAACAAAGATTTCAATAAAAACTTATATGCCCCCAGGGCATAACTTATAACCATTGCTCTGAAGACTGTGTGGGGAGTGTCCTGCTCAAAGGTATAATTTCTTGAACTTTAACTGCGTGGAACAAAATGACTATCTCAAAATTTTGATTGGAAGTGTTTGGGGAAATGGTGGGCGTGGAAGGGCTGTTAGTTGCCTTCCAATTACTTTCGACTATTAAAAAGGGCACAAGCCATTTCAATTTCTAATCAAATCAGCTCTTTTTGAAGTTTCTACGACAACGCTTTCTATAAAAATTTTATATGCCCCCAGGGTATAACTTACAACCCTTGTCCTGAGGGTTGTGAGGAGGTTGTCATCCTCAAAGACCTAATTTTCAGAACTTAAAACTACGTTGAACAAAATGGCTATCTCAAAATTTTGATTGGATGTGTTGGGGGAATGATGTTCGTGGGGGGGGGGGGGGGGCTAGTTGCCCTCCAACCACTTTTGACTATTAAAAGGGCACTATCCCTTTGAATTTCCAATCGAATGAGCCTGTTTTGAAGTTTCTACGACGACGCCTTCTATAAAAACCTTATATGCCCCCAGAGCATAACTTAAAACCCTTGCCCTGCGGGTTTGGGGGAGTGTCCTCCTCAAAAAGATATTTTATATCTAGAAATCAACTACGCTGAACAAAATGGTTATCTCAAAATTTTGATTGGATGTATTTGGGGGAATGATGGGCGTGGAAGGAGGGGGGCTAGTTGCCCTCCGATCACTTTCGACTATTAAAAAGGGTACTAGCCCTTTGAATTTCCAATCGAATGAGCCTGTTTTGAAGTTTCTACGACAACGTCTTCTATAAAATCCTTATATGCCCCCAGGACATAACTTAAAACCCTTGCCCTGAGGGTTTTGGGGGAGTGTCCTCCTCAAAAACATATTTTCTATCTGGAAATCAACTACTATAAACAAAATCGCTATCTCAAAATTTTGATTGGATATGTTTGGGGGAATGATGGGCGGGGGGGGGGGTCTAGTTGCTCTCCAATCACTTTCGACTATTGAAAAGGGCACTAGCCACTCCCATTTCCAATCGAATGAGCCCTTTTTGAAGTTTCTACGACAACTCCTTCGATACGAAGTGTACATCGTTCTTTACTTAGGTAGCGCTAGCGCGCTGCCTATGATTAAGAAAAAGTGATTTTTTAAATTTTTTTTTAAAGTATATGTTTTATCTTTTTTAAGCCTCGTTTTTACCTGCTATTTTTTATTTTGGAAAAAAGTTGCTACTTTAACACTTTTCATTCTTTTTGCTGCTAAAAATTTCATACAGCAGAGCCAATCATGCTACGTTCTATTTATTGGTACAAAATTTGACATAGCAACAACTGGTATTTGGCTTCCCAAAAAGACGTTGTTATTTGGCTTCCCCTTTTGACATAAGGAATATTCTGATTGGCTTGCCAAAATACTTAAAAAAAACACAACAAACAATAGAAGTCCAAGACACTTTTTAACACAGAAGAATAGGTCAGTATTCTCTACTTTAAACACACTCTTTTTAGAAACCTTGGCACTCTCCCAAAAAAAATTTTGTTGTGAATATTTTTAAGCTATGCATAAATTATAAAAATTATGTCAAACTTATGTTTAGTTTAGGGGCAACTTCAGAAACTACAGATTTTCGAATGACTAGGAATGTAAACGCAATGTTGTGTCTTGTAGGAAGTTTAAATAGTCTTTTCAAATATTTAACAGTTTATGTAAAATAACATAAATTCCGATTCAATATAAAGAAAATATATTAATGGTTTATAAAAACGCAGTTAAATAGTTTATAATGGAATGATACTTTGGTCGCATGTTGATTTGTTAAACTTTTCTGTCCATCGTAAAAAAAAAAAAAAAAAATAATAAGAAACTCCAACAAATGATAAACAAATATAGATCTCATTAACGGCCACATTAACGGCCACATTTAAAAAACACATCAAAAAATTGTTTAAAATCATTTTTGTTACATTTAACGAGTTTGACAAACATTTCGGGGGCGGGGTACGAACCCCCTAACTCACCCCCTCGCTCTGGATACGGCCTTGCATCCATATAATATTAGGCTGGTTAGATCTATTAGGAGAGCTTGATAACTTGTTTATCACCCTTACTTGTTAATTCACCCTTAGGTTTCGCAAAATATATTTTGCACCTCACCCTACATTTTCGTGAATTGGTGTCACTGACACCTGATACATCCATGCAAGGTCGTATCCAGGATTTCTTTTTGCCCCCCCTCCCCCCGGGGGGACAAAAACTTTAAAAAAACACACAAAAAATTGTTTGTATTCATTTTTGTTACGTTTAACGAGTTTGATAAACATTTCGGGGCGGGGTGCGAACCCCCTAACTCACCCCCTCGCTCTGGATACGGCCTTTCATCCATATAATATTAGGCTGGTTAGATCTATTAGGTGAGCTTGATAACTTGTTAGGAGAGCTCTGAAACTTTTTACAAAAGCTTGTGACTTGTATCTGTGGCGCACGAAGGGGGAGCCTCTGGGTTTTTGCTCCCCTGATGCTAAAAAATCCAGAAGTTATTGGCACGTTTTATTCAGACTATCCAAAAAATAGGGGTCTCTCTGAGTTGGAAAATATTTGGGGAGGTTGAAAATTTTCTCTTTGTGTTGTTCCATTCATACCTAAGCCTTTATCATATGAAACATCAATGACTTAAGCCCTTTAGATATGTCCCTTTGATAATGATTGATTCATAGTCGGCTGAGCTAAGAGTTTCAGTTTCATCATTTTCGAAGAGTTGAAATTACCAAAGATAAAAATAAAGAAAATTGACGGTTTGGATTGGTTAATTGAAGAGCTACACCACCCCTTATACCCCTTAAACAATTAGGAAAAATTGGGAATTCGATTTTTTATCGAAGATCTACATCTTCGATTTTAATTGAGACTTACCTTCTGGGTAAGTACTTACGCAGTTTTTGGCAGTGACGGATGCCAAATCATATAGTTCGTGGTAACAAACTGTAAGTAAGGAGCGACCCGGCTCAATAGTAACCGAAACTCTAGAAAACATAAATTTGATATCAATAGGTATATCAAAAGAATTGGCTTGTTTTGTTGATTCCAAATATATAAGTTTCATTAATCTATACCCATCAAAAGCTATGCGCCTAAGAAAATTCAAATGAATAAAAATTACATCATCAGATTGAACGTATCCGAGAACCCTATTGCAGAAGTTTCATGCTCCCATCTGCAAAAATGTGGGATTTTGTAATTTTTGCCAAAAGAAAAATCACGGATGCGTGTTTATTTGTTTGTTTTTTTCTTGTTTTCCCCAGGGGTGATCGCACCGAACCAATAGTCCTCGAATATCGGGAATAGGCTCATCTGAACGGAATTTAAAAGTTTTAGCGCCCTTTTTAAGTGATCAAAAATATTAGAGAGCAACCAGCCCCCTCCCACCCCCCTATTTTCCTCAAACTCGTTCGATCAAAATTTTGGGATAGCCATTTTGTTCAGCAAAGCTGAAAGGCCCAAAAACCATGCCTTTGTAGATAATACGACCCCCCACAGTCCCTGCGAAAAAGTGTTTAAGTTATACAATTTTCCCATTGTTTACGTATAGTATTTGTTATTGAGAAGTGTACATACATTTTTCGGGTAGCGGGTGGGTGAATTTTCTGCTTGGGAAATTTTTCACGGGGAGAATCTTCTATGGGGAGAAAAGTTTATGGGGGGTGAATTTTGCAGGAAAAATTTACACAGGAGGAGAATTCCTGAATTTAATAAAATTCCCATAAACATTTCTTTTTGTTAGTCCTACTTTCTCTTTGCCAACTCAATTTTATATTCGGGACATGTTAAGGGGAATCGTCCAGAGGGATACCAGGTTGGAGTTGTCTAGAGTATCTTTCTGTAGGAGGGGGAATTTTTCACGGGATAAATTCCCCAGAAGGAATTTTCTGCGGGAGCAACTTTCTACTGGGGAAGGGTTATTTGTGGGAAAACTTTTACAAGGAGGAGGGAATTTCCGGTATGATTTTAAAAACAATCTTTTCAAACAAAAGTCTTCTTCAAATGAAAGTGCGCTAAAAAAAAAATCTGTCACCTGGAACCGTCCGCAAGAAGTTTTTCGGGGGGAATTTTCAGCTGGAATGAAATTACCTGAGAGGAATATTCCTGGTTGGAGGGGGGGGGGGTTTTTACGTGGTATTAACTTTCTATGAAGGGCTTTTCCTTGGAGAGAAGGACTTTTCCATGGAGGGGGGATTTCCCGGCATCATTTAAAAACGATCAGAGATTAAATAAAAACATGTTTTTTTTCAACTGAAACTAAGGAGCAACATCAAAACTTAGAAAGAACAGAAATTCTTACTTTATGAGGGGGGCTGCTCTCTCCTCAATACCTACCTCCTTACGCTAAAGTTTTACTTTTTGTCCTAATTCTCTAAGAACAACTCCTAAAACACACGGGCAGTTTAATTAGAATAATAAGCTTTTTTTAAATGTTCTAAAAAAATCTTTAATGTAAAGAGCGAGGTATTGAGGAGAGGGCACCCCCCCCCTCCTCATAAAAGTAATAATTTCTGTTGTTTTAAGTTTTGATGTTGCTCCTTACTTTCTGTTGAAAAAAACTTACTTTTTGTGTTTATTATAAAATAAGAAACGAGAAAAAAGTCAGCAAAAAAAGCTAAAAAACGTATTGCACCGAATAGCTTAAGGAAGTGTTGCTTTTATTTGGCGGTGTATAAAAAAAGTAAGTAAGTATGACGGCACTAGGCCCTTAAGGTCCGAACCGGCGGTGCTGATCTCCGTTTCATGGCCCTTCAGCCAGGAAGTGCAATTGGGGGCTGGGGCCAGCCATCCTGTGGTCTCGCAAACCCTTCCTGCTTATCTTGCCCAGATTTCTCCAGGAACTCATTTAAAGCTGGGTCGACTCTGTGTGTTCGCTTTATGTATTCGCTTTATGTATTTGGCGGTATATTCGTCTTTGGGAATCAACAGATTGTTAATTTTGATGTTTTTACGAACGAGAAGTGTTGTCAAATTTTACTAACAAATTTTGCTTATTTGATTTCACGGTTCAACCAGGCAGCACTGACGAAAATGTAGTACTGCCTAAAATTTCTATAATTTTGAGACAATCAAAAGAGAAATATTAGAAAAATATGTAAAAGTATGTAAGGTCCAGTGATTATTTCTTTGAGCAAGACAACCCCCCAGTCCTCAGGGCAAGGCTTGTAAGTTATACCCCGGTGGCATACAAGGTTTTTATGGACAGGGCGATCGTGTAAACTTTAGGAGAGGCTCATTTGATTGGAAGCGTAAAATTCTATTTTCCTTTTAAGAGTCAAAAGTGATGAAGGGCAATTAATCCCCCCTCTCAATGCCCTCTGTTCCCTAAACGCACCCTCTTTTCCTACAACCAAAAGAAAAATGTTGGAAAATCGCAGTTTTCAGGTGTGAATAGACCCAAGACGGATCCGTTGTACTTTAATAATATGAGAAGCCGGTTAACTTTCTAAACATATGACAGTACCACATGCTTCTGTATAACAGACCAGAACCTTATGGTTCGTATTTACACTATCTCCCTTCTGTATTGGTTTGAAACTTCGCACGCCGTACAACAATTTGGTCAACATCTGGCCTAGGGCAATATATAGACTTTCTCCCATACTTTTCTGGAAATCCTGCAGATGTACACACGTGTACCTCAAAATTGACGAAGCCCCGCAGTATCGTTCCCACGTCGGTTATGACATCTGTTTTTACACACACAATCTGCTACTAAACATCTGAATCTACTTTCTATCAGCTGTACCTCACTGTTCAATTCCTAGGCAGATGGGAATGTGTTCATGTGCGTGTGACTGTTACATCTTGAAGACAGTATGCGGGTCTGGTGTTTTTTCCCTTGTGTTCCATGACTGGATCAGTAATTCCAGATGCTTCCTCCGGAAATAAATATCTACTCGCACTTGACTGGAATAATTACTAATTGTTGTTTTTCGTAATATGTCTGTTGTTTGCTTAGCCTGTGACGCTTGTATTTCTCATACCTCTGGAACTGTAACTTGAGTAAACTAATCACAAATGTCAGGTGTAAAGTGTCTCGTAAATACAAAATCTACTTAAAAGTTGGTGAAGCTGCTGGCTATGAATCTAAGGGAAAGGGTTTTATATCCCCCCCTGCATTGATTTGAAGGCCCTTTCAGTAAAAGCTAAAAAATTGGGCCGCAAAAATGTACTTTTTGAGGCGTGAGACAAAGCATTTTAACACTCAGCGACAAAATCAAAATTACCGTGTAACCTAATTCTTACACTATTTGTAAAACGCAAAATGTACTTAAAGCTGGTGGTGCTCCTATAATCCATATTAAACAAAAAAAACAAGTTTTTTTTTTAACTGAAAGTAAGGAGCGACATTGAAACTTACAACGAACAGATATTATTCCGTATATGAATGGGGCTGTCCCCTCCTCAGCCCCTCGCTCATTACGCTAAAGTTTTTATTGCTTTAAAAAATAGAGTTGTGAGAAAGAGTCAAACTTTAGCGTAAAGAGCGAGGCGTTGAGGAGGGAACAGCCCCTTTCATATACGGAATAATTTCTGTTCGTTCAAGTTTTAATGTTGCTCCTTACTTTCAGTTAAAAAACTTGTTTTTTTATTTACTTTCTGAACAATTTTAAATTATTGCAGGTTTTGATTTTGACTCACCGTACATGAATAATTAAAACAAAGTTTCCATATTAATTTTACAGTATTTTTTTGGCTAAATGGCTTTTTTGAAATTTCGATCGGACGATTTTGAGAAAGGGGGCGGAGGAGGGGGCGTAGTTGCCCCCCCCCCCCCCCCCCATTTTTTTGACTACTTAAAAAGGGCACTGGAACTTTTAAATTTATTTACGAACGTTTTTATTAGTAACAAATATACGTAACTTACGTAACGAACCTCAATATTCGTATATTTTTATTGCGTATATTAGGGGGTTTGGCCCCTAGTAAATACCTCGCTCTTTACGCTAAAGTTCGAATTTTGTTCCAATTCTCTAAGAATGACCCATTAATCCCAAAGGCCGTTTAATTAGAATAAATAGCTCTTGTGAAAGTACTAAAAAAAACTCTAGCGTAAAGAGTGAGGTATTGAATAGGGGGAAACCCTCTCATATACGTAATAATTTCTGTTCTCTTTAAGTTTTGATGTTGCTCCTTACTTTCAGCTGAAGAAACTTATTTTTTTAATTTAATTTCTGATCTTTTTTTAAATAATGCTGGGAAAAATCCGACACTTCCTTCATAGCAATGACCCTTCCCCCATTAAAACCTACTCCATGGAAAGATCCTCCCACATGAATAATTAAACCCCCTCCCCCCCCCTACTACCAGAAAAATCCCCCCCTGAAAACGTCTGTATACTTCCCAGTAACCAATACTATGTGTAAACATTGGGCAAAGTTCATAATTTGCAGCCTTTCCCCGGGGGACTGCGGGGGATTAAACCATCCTCAAAGACATAGTTATTATATTTTTCCACCATGCTGAACAAAATGGCTATATCAGAATTTTGATCGGGCGAATGATAATATAGTATTTTTTTCTTACTGGGTGGCAATCCTGTAAAGAACTCATTAGCTGATTGATTCTTTGTATGAAATCTTTAGCAAATAAAAAGAACGGAAAGTCGCAACATTATTATTAGTAGTCCCTCTGTTTCTCTGTGGTTAAATTTTGTGACAAATATATTAATTTAGTAACGAAGATAGGCACGAATGAAAGATGTTCATCAGAGTCCCTCTTTTAAATTGTATAATTTAGGACCCACCCTCCCATTTTTGTATAAATTTTACACAATCCAGCTTATATTTCGGTGTACTTACGAATTTGGATTAGATAAATTACAGCCTATACACTTGAACAAAGACTTTTTAGAAAATAATTGATAACAAAATGATCAAAAAATAAATGTCTTGGTTATGTTTATAACAGTTGTCATCAGCGACAAGAAAAACTGAAGAGGAAAATTAAATTAAAGAAGAAAGAAGAGTAAAAAGCAAAATAACTGAAGAGAGTGGAGTAAAAAATCAATAGGGAGAAATAAAGAAAAAGAAAAACACAAATGAATAAACTAAGCTAAAGAAGAAATTTGCCTCAAAGAAGAAAAAATGTAATTTAATAAGAAAGAAAAAATGTTATATAAAGTACAAAGCAAAATCGAAACAAATAAAAAGGAAGCAAAAATGTGGGAAAGTAAATAAAATACTAAATAAAGGACTGAATTAAAGAAAATTGGACTGCACAAATATGTTTTTGTTTTCCAAAATTCTGGGTCAAATATTGATTTTTGACCTTTTTTGGAACTGGCTTTAGATTTTTGACCTTTTTGATTTTTGACGCTTTTTGGAACTGGCTTTAGATTTTTGACCTTTTTGATTTTTAACCTTTTCTGAAACTGGTTTAGATGGTGTCCTACTGGACCCGAGTCTGGGTTGAGTCCTTTCACACCGGGCTTAGGTATAAATCCATAAAACCATCATAATCATTATCTACAGGCATCCCGATTATTGAAAGCGAACTATTTAGAAATTAGGAATAGGGAATAGAGATGAGGATTCAAGCTCTGGTCCTGCGCAAAAGGCTGTCTAGAAATAGTTTATTCAACTATTTTCAAAATTTGGGAATTGTCCATCCAAAAATTCCATTTTGCTGATGCTATATTGACGTTTCTATATCGTAACATTAACGTACCTAACGTAGAATTCTATTTTCTAACGTTCTAATACTAATTCTAACGTTCGAGTCAACTTTTTAGACTTAAAACATCTCAATTTGTCCTGGTAAAGAGGCTAAAAAAAATATTTTTAAGTTTTATTAGGTTTGGGAGATAGTGTATTAAAAGAAACTATGTGTTTATTTTAAGGAAACATATCAATAAAATAAATTAGTATCATTAGATTCCTTATTTTGTGCACTTTCCAAATGTCAAATTTGCTTTATAAGACAACAAAACGTAAGGTAAAGCTTTAAGTTATGCTAATATAAAAGGTTCTATGGCGTAACGTAAAAGATACGTTAGGTACCATCAAATTTCATACTCCTTTTTTGTGTTCATTTATCAACGTCAAAGAGAAAAGGAGAGTTAACTTTTCTATAATTTTATGGCAAGGGTTAGGGGGTCTGATCCCCCCCCCCCCGAAATGTTTGTCTGGCCCGTAAAAACGTAACAAAAATGGACGTAAAAATAAATTTTGTGTGCATTTTGTTAGTTTTTTGTTGTAAACCCCCCCCCCCCCCCCCCAATTTTTTTAGTAAAACCCCATCCAAAAAAAATCCTGTGTACGGCCTTAATCTGTAGTTTTGGGGTAAAAAGTGCATCTTAATTTCATCGGTTTGTATCTGTGGCGTATATCTCTGAGCAAAGCAAATTCTGTTCGTTCCAGAACACTATTATTATGGAGGGTAATTAATTATTTGTTATTCTTTTCGTTTCAAGACAAAGTACAACAGAAAATTATCAGAGCTTAGTATTTGAAAGTAAAGAATGAACAGCGAAGTCAGCCCCTTTCGTGTATTTGTACCAGGGAACTGAGCTTCGCTTATTGAAAAGAAAATCAGTTTTTTAGTCTTTTCGCAAACAACTACATTTCTAGTTTACTTTATTTGGCAAACCTCTATGCATATTTATAATACCAAATTATTATACACTATCGAAAATCAAATTAAAAATATTTCTCACAGACACTCAGCAAAATTTATCGTAACTATTTGAAGTATTTACATCTAGGCCCTAATAAAAAATTCCCGAAGTCCTGATACATCTAAATCGTCCTTTTTTTTTTATACCGGAAAATGGTAGCAAGTCAATTTTCAGGAAAGAGCTTACGGCGCCGTTTTCGATATAAAAAAATATAGTTAAATAAAAAATATACATCTATACGGCAAGATATTACTCGTTTCATAAGACAAGCATTTTAGGGGCTAACTTGTCACTATCTGCAATTTACGCTGAAGGTAATAACAAACAACTAATAACAATTGCTAATTATCATTGTTTATTATTGATAGTAATGACTGAGTTCGTGATGCACTTATTAATTCTTAAATAAAAAAAAAACCACCTATTTAAGAACCTAATTGGCTCTCCAGTATTTTTGTCTGATATTTTAAGCCAATAGAAAGAACAAGAATTTAGATTCTACTTGACAAAAACATCACTTACATCATCAGTCAACAACCATCAGGAAACCCCTTGAGTTGTGTTTGATGGTTGTTTCCATAGTAGCTTTTGATGGTTGTTTGATGGTTGTTTACTTCACTTTAAATCCAAAATTACAATTTGAAGAACAAAATGCAAATAACAAAACGAATAGAATTAAATAAACAAATAAAGTAAATTTTAATCTGAAAAGTATTACTTAAATATAAGTTTAAACATAAAGTTTATATATAATTACATTATTATTATCTAAACATTTAAAGTATTAAAATCGATTTAATATTTAAATATAAAAATTATTTACAAATATTTATAAGTATTCTTATTTATATTAAATTTAAAACGAAGCTTTTTAAAATACAATTTAAATTAAATATAGTTTAATTATATAAACATTATTTAAATATGAGTATAACTTAACTAAATGTACAGCTTAAGTTCAGATTAATAAAAAAAAAGTATTACAAAATCTATAGACATTATAATATAACTCTAAAGTAGAATTTGTTAATTAGTGAATATGCACCACTGTTTGGTTGGGCCGTAATTTGTTTGCATCACTGGCTGGTAGGGTTCAGGGGGGGTATTTGACCCCCCCCCTCCTCCCCCGGGACAAAATGTCACAAACGACAGTTAATTAATGCACTATCCTTGTTTCTTACTGAAAAGTGAGACCAAAACTAAAAAACAGACATTAAAATGAAAAGGACCACCTCTTAGGAGTATATCCCTGGACACGGTTAGATTTGTATAAGGTTTTTTGACACATTAAATAGAATAATCGTATAATAATTTTGGTTCATTAACATTTTTGCCATAAATCGAATAAAATTCAAAAAATGGCAGTTAATTAATCATTCTGTTACTGAAAAAAAAAAAAAAAAAAAAAAAAAAAAAAAAAAAAAAAAAAAAAAAAAAAAAAAAAAAAAATCTAAAGGAGGAAGGGAATTCAAAATGCCGAAAATATATGAAAACATGAGGCCATACTCTTACGATTTTACAATTGGTGGTCTTAACCAATCCTGATATCTTCTGGATACCACTCCCCTGCGGAAAAATATAAATGGGATATTTCGCTTGACACTCAAACATTCTCAGAAAACCAGAAAAAAGGCTGTCTGTCATCCCGCCCTTCCTTAACGCTTAATCTAAGCTTTTTCCGTCAAGTCAATGTACCTCCACCCCCCCCCCCCCCCCCCCCCCCCCCCCCCCCCCCCCCCAAACTGATGAAGGATGTGCCATGAAAAATATTTAAATAATACTACAAAATTACAACTATATTAAGATTACCTTTTTCAAATCTAAGACACATTTCTTCAAATCCTTTAAAACCTTAGCAATCAGGGTTCAACATGGCTCAACAGGCTCAAATACTTTTCTTTGGCTTTGGTCTGGCTTTAGCTGTATTTCTGCCGGTAGCTGGACAGCTGCTAGAACTGAGTCTGATCTTCGTTCAAAGATAAATGCCCTTTTTGAAAGAGTTATCCAATGGTTTGATGTAAATTATCTTGCCTTAAATGTCGGGAAGTCATTTTCCCTCATTGTCTCCAGAGTTTCAAAGGCTTGCCCTGACTTAAATGAAATACATGTATCAAGAGGTTTTCTAAGTAGACCTAGGGATCGTTACGTCGATTCCTAGGCATCTTGCTTGACGAAAATCTTTCCTTCAAGCATCATATTGACCTGATTAAAATGAAAGTCTCCAGGAGTCTTGGAATCCTCAGAAAGCTCAAACACATATTTCCTGGGTCGATTCTTAGAATCTTGTTTCTACAACCTAGTTCAGTCTTATGTTTCATATTATTCTGTTATTTGGATGTCAACTTTTCCCTCGTCTCTGATGCCACTTTCAAAACTTTATGATAAAGCAAGGACTCTTATTAAGGAAACTAACCGATCTTCACTTAACCCTTGCTTTATTTGAAATCTCTCTATTTTCTTTCTTGTTATTCTTTCATCTTTTTACAGTTGCACAACCATCTTCCTGCTGCTCTATGTAATAATATATCTTTGTTTCTGATCAATCGACTTATCATGTCCGCACTTCCAGCAATTTACAGATTCTTCATACATTAAGTTTTTTTCTGGTTTCCCTTGGAGTTGATGTCTCTGGATTGAGTTGGATATTTCTTTGAGTTGTTTTTTATTTATTTTTTTTGTATTTTGTTTATATATTTTTTTGTGTTGGTATTTTTTTTCTCCTCTTTTCTTTCCCGGCCATGGAGCCTTATGGGGGAGATTTTGTTGATGTAGTTTTTTGTTATGATTTTTATTGTTAAATAAAGAACTCACTCACTCACTCACTCACTATGAAAGTTTCATTTTTTATAATACAAAGTTTGTGCAAGTTCGTGAAAGGCCAGTACCCTTTGCAGGGGAAAGAGGCGGAGATAAATACTTCAAAAAACCCTACTGAGACCTATCTTAGGCTCTAAAAGTGTTGGCTAACTCAACTACTTCCCAAAACAGCAAAAACCTTTTCATCTACAATTTTGCCTTTTGTTTTAATTATTATTTTCAACTGATTAATTAGATAATTAAGACTTCACTTTTGCAGCATCATTATGGGCTTATACGGGTCCCCATGACAGTTCCCACAGTACTATGATGTTCCCACAATCAAAAATTCTGGAGTGGATCCTATCTGTTTCCAGCGTAAAAATTTATATTGTCCCAGGACACGTGCCGTCTTCCATTTCCCCTGGAAGACCTAAACTTAATTTCCTGTGAAACCATGGTTACAGCATGTGCAAAGCCATTCAAGTGCTCTTTAGGGAAGGAAATGCAGTCTTTCCCTTTTCGATCGAGGGGATTGATCCCTGGCACATGTCTTATCCTGGGAATAAGATGGGAATTGGTTTCATTAAAGTCTAGTCATGAAAATGTAGCAGTGGTCCCCTGATTGCTAATATTTCATTTTGTGAACCTACTAAAGGCGTGGCAGACGTTCTTTGGATTAAATAGTATTTGGCTTTTAAAAATGACAATTTCTGGCACGGGCCTAATGACTTTTCATTAGAAAATACTGGCGTCCTGCCACTAATAATAAATTTGATTCGAGCTGGAAATCTAACGCTATATAATCTTGAAATTAGAATCTTAAATTCGAGTCTGGAATAAAATCTCGCCAGAACAGATTCTACCCCTGCTTTATGTACTTATTTTTAATAAGGTTCTTTCAAAAAGTTTTTCAGGTGTTTATTTTTGCTGATTATTCTGTAGTGAATACTCCCGTAGAGATAGAAAAATTATGAGAGGCTGGGTTTTACTAAATTTCCTGGTCTTATTTTCCCGTCAAACCGGTGTGACGCTAAAATTTCCTATTTTAAAATCTTGATCTTCTATCTGCAGTGTTTAGCCAATTACGTGCTCCACTTTTGTGCTGTCTAAAAAATTATGGTGATTACAATTTTTTACGAATAGCCTAAAATACTAAGGACGGAGAAAATAAAATATGAAAATTATAACGACAAATTTTTAATTGGTTATGTGGAAACTTGTAGAACCATATCTAATAAACGTTTAAACCATCAATAATTGTATATATCCACTCTACAAGGCCTTACCCAGGATTTATTTCCGGAGGGGGTTTTACTCAAAAAAATTTCGGGGGGGGGGGTTACACAAAAAAATCCTCCAAATACGCATACAAAATTTGTTTATATCCATTTTTGTTACGTTTTTTACGAGCCAGACAAACATTTGGGGGGGGGGGGGGGTTCCAACCGAGTAACCCCTCCCCCTGGATACGGCCCTGCTACTCTGGTCTTTTTCAGTGAACAATAATTGTGTATATATTTTGTTTAATAATATATATGCATAGCTGCACTGTTGCTGAAATACGGATCGATATTTTTTTCTGGAAATTGGTACATGCTTTCAAAATAATTTATTTTAATTCAAAATCAACGGACTGTTCACGATTTTAGTAAACTCCGTTTAGATCCTTCATTTTGAGGGAACATTTTTGATATGAATAACGTCACATTCATATGTAACAAAAGGGTAACTTACATTTTTTTTTCCCCCAGGGTTGAGCATATCGTTTTTGGTATCTATGACCCATGTGGAACTATACATGATGATGGGTTAACCCGAAAAGCTAAAGCAAAAGGCATGGCAAAATTGTGTGAGATAACGATGAACGAAAAAACGCACAACGAAATTTGTGGTTTGAAGACAAGCGAAAACGAGCATCATCAATCGAATAGTAAGCATTCGCAAAGTAATCGAAATTACAATAGAATGAATCTATTGGTTATATTAGCAACATCACAACGAATCACACGATATCTACGGTTAGATGACAAGTGACGGCGAGAATCGTATCGAATCGCAAACGAAAATGACTCGCAACCAAACTTGCGGTTAGAAAAGAAGCAACAGTAACAATAACAACGGACCACAAACGAAAATCATGCCCAACAATATCCGTGGTTAGAAGGCATGTGACAACGAATGTTATCAATCGAATAGGAAACATTCTCAAAATAATCAAAATTACAAAGGGACGCGTTTATTCTAGCGCCGCTCAAAAAAGAAGTTAGTAAAATTAATGCTGTGATTGTCGATTGTCTCCAAGGACAACAAAAATCCTATAAAAGCTATAATTCTGTGAAGGATAAACAGGAAGGATTAATTGAATTCACGTCAAAATATACTAATTTTATTAAAACTGCTGATTTCCTACCCCACGACTGAAAACTAAAGAATAACACGATAGTTATGCTGTTGCATATTTCCTTAATTTGAAAATCACATATATACAAGCCTGTCATGTGCTGAGTGCCAGGCACCGAGCTCATGAATTATGTATTTATTATGTATTACGTATACGTATTTATGTATCATTGAATCCAAGCACTATAAAAATTCAAACTTAAAAAGGTGCCTGATTAACTATTAATAAATCCATCTTTTTTTTTTATTCCAAATTTCTGCAAGAAGAATTTTCCGCAGGGGAGGAGCAGGGGCGTAATTTTCTATCGGACAGTGGGGAAAATGCCCCTCCCAGACCTTGGTTTGCCCCCCCCCCCCCCGCCGCCCCAGCTTAAATTTATTATATCCCAAAATCTTGTTAAAACTAACAGAAACCTGCATAATTCAAGCATCAACAGAAACAGATCAGTTTTTTTTAGTACATGTTTACCTTAATAGTACTATAAGTTACTTTTATTTAGTACTATAAACTACCTTTATAGTACTTTTATAGTAATAAATAGTACCTTTATGGTACCAAACTGCTTATTTTTTATTTATTTTTTACTGTCACTTTCACTTGATTTGGGAAAATTAGCTCCAACTATGCCCCCCTCAGGATTTTGACGAAATTACACCCCCGAAGAAGAGGAGAACGTCAGACACCATTTATGTGTTTAACTGAGCAAAGTTCGGTTCCCTCGTACTTTAAAATTAAGAAAAATCAGGAATTCAAAACAATTCGCAAAACATTAAGCTGTAAAATATAGCACACAACAACTTAAGAAGGCAGAATTTTCCTTTCAATTTCTGGAATCAACCGAACATTAATGTTAAAAAAGGCGCATAAAAGATGTGCTTTTATACATTTTTATTATGTTTTTACGAGTCGGACATAATTTTTGGGGGAAGGGGCTCAAATCCTTCTCCTGGATACGGCCTTGGTTTCAGGCAATACTTTCGCTAATCATTTTTTTGGGTTTTTCTGAATTTCTTTGAGAGAAAAATTTTAGTCAACGTTAGTTTTCAAGGAGATTTTGGAGAACCTATTTTTCAAGGGATCCCCCAGAAATTTGAAATTTTTTTTTGTTTTAAAAAGTAGAGCTGTGAAAAAGTCAAACTTTAGCGAAAAGAGCAGGTCGTTGAGGAGGGGACATCCCCTTTCATATACGGTATAATTTCTGTTCGTTTTAAATTTTAATGTCTCTCCTTACTTTCAGTTAAAAAAAACTAGTTTTTTTAATTTAATTTGTTTTTTTTTTAGTTTTTGCTTAGCTGAATTAATGCAGGTTTTGCTTTTGGCTCACCGTACATGAATAATCGAAACGAAATTTGCATGTTAATTTTATTTTTTTGTTGGCTACATGGCTTTCTCAAAAGTTTGATCGGATTGAGAAAAACAGGGTTGGAGGAGGGTACCTAGTTGCCTTCCAATTTTTTTGGTTACTTAAAAAGGGTACTAGAACTTTAAATTTTATTTACGAACGTTTTTTATCGGTAATAAATATACGTAACTTACGAATTAACTTACGTAACGAACTTCTATTTTCGTATATTTTTATTACGTATATGAGGGTTTCGCCCCCTCGTCAATACCTCGCTCTTGAAGCTAAAGTTTTTTGTTGTTTTAAAAAGTAGATTTGTGAGAAAGAGTCAAACTTTAGCGTAACGAGTGGGGCGTTGAGGAGGGGACAGCCCCTTTCATATACGGAATAATTTCTGTTCGCTTTGAATTTTAAATTCACTCCTTACTTTCAGTTAAAAAAAATTTTTTTTTATTTATTTACATACAAATCATAGTTATGATGCTACTTAAGATAATACTAAATGCTAAGATTGGCCGAAAAATAACACAAACAAATCAGTGTTTATATCGACCATTACTTAACAAAATTCTAACTTTAGCGTAAAGAGCGAGGTTTTGACGAGGGGGTGAAGGCCCTAACATACGTAATATGAGGGAATTCGCCTTTTCGTCAATACTGCTCTTTATGTTGCTCTTTACGCTCAAGTTCGAATTTTGTTCCAATTCTTTAAGAAGGCCCCCTGAATCACAAAAGCCGTTCAAATAGAATAAATCGCTCTTTGGAAATTACTAAAAATACTTTAGCGTAAAGAGCAAGGTATTGACGAAGGGGCTAAACCCCTCATATACATAACTTCTATTCGTTCCAATGTTGCTCCTTACTTTCAGTTGAAAAATCTTGTTTTTAAAAAAATTTAATTTCTGATTGTTTTTAAATAATGCATGGAAATCCAGCACCCCTTTATGGAAATTCTCTTCCCCCATGAAAAATTCATCCATGGAAAGATCCTCCCACTTAACCCTCTCCCCCGAAAAGCCCCTCCCCCACCCCTCACTAGAAAAAATCCCACCTGAAAATATCTGTATACTTCCCAATAACCAATACTGTAAACAACGGGCAAAGTTCATAACTTGCAGCCCTTCCTCTGGGAACTGTAGGGGGATTAAGTCGTTCTCAAAGACATAGTTATTAGATTTTTCGACTATGTTGAAGAAAATGGCTATCTCAAAATTTTGATCCGGTGACTTTGGGAAAAAAACGAGCGTGGGAGGGGGTCAAGTTACCCTCCAATTTCTTAGTCACTTAAAAAGGGCACTACAACTTTTTTTGGTTCGAATGAGCCATCTCGCGACATTCTAGGACCGCTACGTCGATACGATCACCCCTGGGGAATAAAAAAATAAAATAAACACGCATGCGTGATCTTTCTTCTGGCAAAAAAATACAAAATTCCACATTTTTGCAGATAGGAGCTTGAAACCTCTACAGTATGGTACAGTATAGTTCTATGATACGTTGATTCTGATGGTATGATTTTCATTAAGATTCCATGACTTATAAGGGTAATTTCGCCCTTATTTTGAAAAATAAGGCAAATTTTTTCAGGTTTGTAACTTTTGACGGGTAAAACTAAACTTGATGAAACTTATATATTTAAATCATCTCAAAAATCTCATTCTTGTGATGTATCTATTGGTATCAAAATTCCGTTTTTAGAGTTTCGGTTACTATTGAGCCGGGTCGCTCCTTACTTACAGTTCGTTAACGCGAACTGTTCGAAAAATTGGCTTTTTTTTTTTTTAATTTCATATTGTTTTTCAAATAATGCTCCAAAATACACCTTTTCTCTCCATGGACAATCCGTCCCCCAAAGAAAATTCCTCCTTGGAAAGTTTCAATTTTCAATTCAATCAATCAATTTATTCAACCAATAAACTCAACAAAATACACTTCAATATAAACTCCCCCGTAAGCCTCTATGGCCAGAAAAAAAAAACAGGGGAGAAACAAAAATGAAACAAATCATAGGCAGCGCGCTAGCGCTGCCTAAGTAAAGAACGATCTGGGCACAATGTGTTTTTTTTTTTCTCCGTACCCGGGCACTCGTATCGAAGTAGTTGTCGTAGAAACTTCGAAAAGGCTCATTCGATTGGAAATCGGAGTGGCTAGTGCCCTTTTTAATAGTCGAAAGTGACTGGAGGGCAACTACCCCCCCCCCCCCCCCCCCCCCCCCTACGCCAATCATTCCCCCAAACACATTCAATCAAAATTTTGACATAGCCATTTTGTTCTGCGTAGTTGATTTCCAGATATAAAATATGTTTTTGAGGAGGACACCCCCCACAACCCTCAGGGCAAGGGTGTTAAGTTATGCCCTGGGGGCATATAAGGTTTTTATAGAAGGTGTTGTCGTAGAAACTTCAAAACAGGCTCATTCGATTGAAATTCAAAGGGCTAGTACCCTTTTTAATAGTCGAAAGTGATTGGAGGGTAACTATCCCCCCCCCACGCCAATCATTTCCCCAAACACATCCAATCAAAATTTGGAGATAGCCATTTTGTTCAGCGTAGTTGATTTCCAGATAGAAAATATGTTTTTGAGGAGGACACTCCCCCCAGAGCCCTCAGGGCAAGGGTTTTAAGTTATGCTTTGGGGGCATATAAGATTTTTAAAGAAGGCGTAGTCGTAGAAACTTCCAAAAAAGCCCATTCGATTGGAAATTCAAAGGGCTAGTGCCCTTTTTAATAGTCGAAAGTGATTGGAGGGCAACTAGCTCCCCCCCCCCACACCCATCCTTCCCCCAAACACATCCAATAAAAATTTTGAGATAGCCATTTTGTTCAGCGTAGTTGATTTCCTGATAGAAAGCATATTTTTGAGGAGGACACTCCCCCACAACCCTCAGGGCAAGAATTATAAGTTATACCCTGGGGGCATATAAGGTTTATATTGAAATCTTTGTCGTAGAACCTTGAAAAAGGGCTCATTCGATTTGATATTCAAAGGGCTAGCACTCTTTTTAATAGTCGAAAGTGATTTGAGGGCAACTAGCCCCCCCCCCCACGCCAATCATTCCCCCAAACACATCCAATCGAAATTTTGAGATAACCATTTTGTTCTGCGTAGTTGATTTCCAGATAGAAAATATGTTTTTGAGGAGGACACTCCCCACAACCCTCAGGGCAAGGATTTTAAGTTACGCCCTGGGGGTATATAAAGTTTTTATAGAAGGCATTGTCGTAGAAACTTCAAAAAATGCTCATTCGATTGGATATTCAAAGAGCTAGTGCCCTTTTTAATAGTCAAAAGTGATTGGAGGGTAACTAGCCCCCCCCCCACGCCCATCATTTCCCCAAACACATCCAATCAAAATTTTGAGATAGCCATTTTGTTCAGCGTAGTTGATTTCCAGATATAAAATATGTTTTTGAGGAGGACACTCCCCCACTGCCCTCAGGGCAAGGGCTTTAAGTTATGATCTGGGGGCATATAAGATTTTTAAAGAAGGTGTAGTCGTAGAAACTTCCAAAAAAGCCCATTCGATTGGAAATTCAAAGGGCTAGTGCCCTTTTTAATAGTCGGAAGTGATTAGAGGGCAACTGGCCCCCCCCCACAACCATCCTTCCCCCAAACACATCCAATAAAAATTTTGAGATAGCCATTTTGTTCAGCGTAGTTGATTTCCAGATAGAAAACATATTTTTGAGGAGGACACTCCCCACAACCCTCAGGGCTAGAATTATAAGATATACCCTGGGGGCATATAAGGTTTATATTGAAATCTTTGTCGTAGAAACTTGAAAAAGGGCTCATTCGATTTGAAATTCAAAGGACTAGTACCCTTTTTAATAGTCGAAAGTGATTTGAGGGCAACTAACCCCCCTAACCTAACCTAACATAAACCAGAGACGACACACACACAGAGACGACACACATATAGAGACGAAACACACACAGAGACGACACACATATAGAGACGACACACACACAGAGACGACAAACACACAGAGACGACACACACACACAGACGACACACAAATAGAGACGACACACACACAAAGACGACACATACACAGAAACGACAAACACACAGAGACGACGTACACACAGAGACGACACACACACAGAGACGACACACATAGAGATTATACACATAGATTCACATAGAGAGAAGGTTTTTACTTAAATCTTTGTCGTAGAAACTTGAAAAAGGGCTCATTCGATTTGAAATTCAAAGGGCTAGTACCGTTTTTAATAGTCGAAAGTGATTTAAGGGCAACGACCGCCCCTCTCATGCCCACCTATTCCCCAAACACATCCAATCAAAATTTGTAGATAACCATTTTATTCAACGTAGTTGAAAGTTTTGGAAATTAGGTCTTTAAGGATGACAACCCCTCCCCCACAGCCCTCAGGGCAAGGGTCGTAAGTTATGCCCTGGGGGCATATTAAGTTTTTTGAAAGCGTTGTCGTAGAAACTTCAAAAGGGCTCATTCAATTGGAAATTGAAATAGCTAGTGCCTTTTTTAATAGTTGAAAGTGATTGGATACCGACTAACGCCCCCTCTCACGCCCACCATTTTCCCAAACACATCCAATCAAAATTTTGAGATATCCATGTTGTTCAACGTAGTTGAAAGTTCTGGAAATTAGGTCTTTTAGGATGATAACCCCCTTAGAGCCCTCAGTGCAAGGGTTGTAAGTTATGCCCTGGGGGCATTAAAGTTTATATCGAAAGTTGTTATAGAAATATCAAAAAGGGCTCATTTGATTGGAAATTGAAATTGCCCTTTTTAATAGTCAAAAGTGATTGGAGAGTAATTAACCCCCCTCTTACGCCCACCATTTCCCCAAAAATATTCAATCAAAGTTTAGAGATAGCCATTTTGTTCAACATAGTTGAAAGTTCTGGAAATTATGTAGTTAAGGATGAAAAACCCCCGAGAGCCCCAAGGGCAAAGGTTGTAGCTTTTGCCCTGGGGGCATATAAGCTTTTACAGATAGAGTTGTCGTGAAACTTCAAAAGGGGCTCATTCAATTCGAAATTGGGAGGGCTTTGTAATAGTAGAAAGTGATTGGAGCGTAACTAACCTCCCTCTCACGCCCACCATTCCTCCAAACACATCCAATCAAAATTTTCAGATAGTCATTTTGTTCAACGTAGTAGAAAGTTCTGGAAATTAGGTCTTTGAGAATGACCTTAGGGTAAGGGTTGTAATTTATGCTCTGGGGGCATATAAGGTGTTTATAGAAAGCGTTTTCGTTTCCAAAAGTGCTCATTCAATTGGAAATCGAAAGGCATAGTGCCCTTTTTAATAGTCGAAAGTGATTGGAAGGCTTAACATTTTTATAGTAAATATCGATTTGGGTATAATATATTATTTTTTGTTGTTGTTGTTTGTTTAGACCAGGGCACTTCGTATCGAAAGAGTTGTCGTGGGAACTTCGAAAAGGGCTCATTCGATTGAAAATAGAAAGGGCGGATGCCCTTTTTACTAGTCGAAAGTGATTGGAGGGCAACTAGTCCCCCCTTCCACTCTCACTCTCCCATTTGCCCATTATGTTTAAAAAATAAATGTTGCCTTAAGATTAAATCAAAATGCAATTTGATAATGCTAATTCCCAATAAGGCATCTCAGCAGTATCCCAAGAACGACTGAGGGTATTACGTTCAAACTTTCGGGGCTACTTCTGCTCTTAAAAATTAACCAAATCAAAATAGCGTAAGTGTATCCAAGCTATCAAAGAAAGTAAACAGATTTTTTTGCGAATGGTATCAAGTTTTCCATTTCAGGTCAACTAGAGGAGGTATGAAACTAAATTAAACACTACTATTTGTGTCCAGATTTTTAAGAGGGTGTATGTTGTTAAAAATTGCTGAAAATTTTTCTCCAGCATACAAATAGCAGGCCAAACTATGAAGTCTTAAAAAAATGAAAAGATTTAAAGTATTATTTTCTTTTCCCCTGAAAAGACTATGTCAATATAAAAAAAACAGAAATTAATTAAAAAAACTGTTTCTACAAAATAAGTTTTTCAAAGAAAAGTAAAGAACCCCATTAAACAAAAAAAGAGCAAAAATAAAATAAAATAATCTACCAAGCGTGAAACTACCACAAATCAGCATCGAAAAATAAATGAAACCCAAAACGAACAGAAATTATAATAAATAACCTAGTCAAGCTCAAAACGAGCAGAAATTACCATAAGTAGGGCGCAAAACCCCTATGCCTTCCCAAGGCCAGAACAAAATTCGCACTTTACTGAAAAAATACAAATGAATATTCATTGTCAGTTTAATATACATATACTGATATCTAGTAATTTAAAATGTTAATATTATTTGATTTATTAAAGTTATAAAAGTAAAAACATTTATATGGAGTTCTTTACTTTTCTTTGAAAAACTTATTTTGTAGAAATTTTTTTTAAATTAATACATAAGAAAAAACATTTTCAACATCATATATTCACACCTTTAAGAGACTCGACACAAGAGAAAAAAAAATAAGAAAAAAAAATCAAAAAATCAAAAACTAAGCAGGGGACTACCAAGGAATCAATCAAACAGTCAATTTATTCCGCGTGGACTATCAATCAATCAATCAATTATCAATCAATTTATTTAACTAATAAGAATAAAAAAAACAATATTTAAAAGATCCAAAACAAAAAGCGATTTTAAGAAACCCCCCACCCCTCCAAAAAAAAGAAGATGTAGGACAATCCAATAAATTAAACCAAATTCCAAATATATATTTGAAACCAAGCCACAAAAATATTAGACAAACCCAGTACCCCTCACAACAAACGTTTCCAACCCAGGCTAGGGTGATTTGTTTCTCCCGCGTAAGATCTTCCTTCCGCCAGACAATTCCGTCCCTGCTGAAAATTTGCCATTAAAAAAAAATGTGGACATTTCCGCCTGGAAAATTATTTTTAACTCCATTTTTTGCATGAAAAAATGTTTTTCTTTTAATTTCTAATCGTTTTTCAAATCGTGCTGGAAATCCTACCTCCGCAGAAAAATATTTCCTGGAAATTCTCCCCTCGCAATGTGTCAACGGAAGGTTTCTCTCAACCAAAATTCCCCCATGGAGAATCTGTCCCGCTGAAAATCCCCCCCCTCCCACCATGGCAATATCCATAGACAACTTCCACTCTTTTGAAAATTTTACCTGGGTTATTTCTCCGGAATATCTTCAAATGTAAGGTTGAATCGGAAAAGAGAAAGTAGGTCAAATAAAACGAATTTGTGTAAGAATTCTGGTAAATTCCCCGTGTATAGTTTCCCTTTAAAAGTTCATCCCTCCCTGAAAATTTCCCTCCTCACGGTAAATTTTCCGGAAAATTAAGCAAGAAAAAACGGGTTTTAATTTTGATAAAGCAGTGAATAAATACAATAAAATAAACGCTTAATTAAACAAACACACTCCGAATATTTCGGCCCCACGTCCGGGAGCCTTTCTCAACGGAAAAAAGGGGAGAAAATGAAACAAAAAATTTTTCTTTTTTTTAAACTTAACTTACATCGAAATACAACATCAATTTTCCCCTTGGAAAACCTTTCCCCTGCAGAGAATTCCCCATAGAAAAATCACCCTCCCTCAAAAATGTCGTTTTACTTTCCAATAATAAATGCTATATGTAAACACAGCACAAATTTCAAAACTTACAACCCTTTCCCCAGGGACTTGCAGTGTCGTATCATACCCGGAGGCATGATTACTTGACCTTTCAACAATGCTGATCAAAATGGCTTTCTCAAAATTGTGATTTTGGGAAAATTTTTATTTTGAACTTGGGAAAAAAGGAGCGTGGGAGGGAGAGGAAATCCAATTGGCCTCCGATCGTTTTGGTCACAAAATTGGGATCTAAGAATGTTATTTCCGTTCAAGCAAGCCCTTTCCCGATCTTATATGGCCATTGTTTCGATGCGATCACCCTTGCAGAAAAAAAAAACGGAACTAATAAATACGCATACGTGATCTTCCTTATGGCAAAAATGAAAAATATTTCACATTTTTGCAGATGGAAGCTAGAAACCCTTACAGTAGGATTTTCTGACATGTCGAATCTGATGGTGCGATTTTTATAAGATGCTTTGACTTTTTAGTGGCGTTCCAACCCTGCCTAAGAAAAATCTGTAAAAATTTTCATAAAAATTTTCTCAGGCTCGTAGCCTTTGATGGGTACATGGAACTTGAAGGATTTCATATATCTGGAGTCGGCATAAAAGCCAATTCATTTGGTGTATCAATTGTCAGGGGCGTCCCGAAACTCATTTTATTGGGGGGGGGGGGGTATCCTCGTAAATTTTACTGAATCGCTACTTGATTTATGCCGAATTTTCTGCAGAAATTTAGAATTTTGCTAAATTTCTGCCGATTTTGCAAAATTTTTGCCGAAATTTTCACACTCGGCGAAAAATTTTACTGAATGCCAAAAAAATTGGGGGGTGGCGTGCCCCTCCCCCCCTCCCTTCGGGACGCCCCTGTCTATTGTTATCGAAATTCCGTGTTTTAGAGCTTCGGTTGTTATTGGGCTGAGTTACTTCTTACTTACAGTTTGTTACTACGAACTATTTGATTAACTGATCAGGCTTGGCATCCACTTTCAAAAAGGACATTGGTGCAAGGCATGGACATAATTTTATGAAAAGTTCTTACAGGTATTTCTGAGACCCATATAACAAGACTTCCACGACTTGAGGGAACCCGTTTTTCTTGAAGCTAAAAACTCCCTGCTGAAAATCTGAAAAGCCGTGGTAGATGCAACTGCTGACGAATCTCGCCTCGCATTGACTGCTGAAACTCCGTCATATTGTCCCCACAAAATGGCTTCATTCTGTAGTGGTAGAATCACAGGGACTTCGATGGCACCTCCATCTGTTGATAAAGATTCCAGTAAGGCCTAATCCATGTCTCTTTCTTTTTACTCTCAACTTGGAGATGGTCGTCAGGAGTAATATACAATTTCTAGAAAAGCAGATTGAGGTATGTGGCAATCGTCACAAGCGTGATCTGAGCAACGCCTACAAGATTAAAAGATATTTTATCCAGCCAAGCCTTTCGGAGGTTCTCAGCAACACCTGAGAGTCCACCCTCACCAAAGGTAGTTTGAGAACAGGCTATGCCAACTTGATACAGCTGTACATGGACACAGCTGTACATGTTATGTATCAGCATATATGAGTTAATGAATTGAATACATTGCTCTCTTTCTTGGCCATTTGAGAAACAATTTTCCATGTTGGATCTTTTCTACTGGACGTTCACCGGTAGTGTTGGGTGATATTAGATATTGATTTTGATATATCGATATATAGGACCAAATATCGATATCGATATCGAAAACGATATTATTTTGGCTTTTCTGGCATCTGAGGGTTGATCCTGCGCCTCAATACCTCGCTCTTTACGCTAATTTTAACTTTTTGTCCGAATTATTTAAAAATAACTCCTGAAACACAAGAGCTGTTTATTTAGGGCCAAGAGACTTTGAAATACAAAAATAAACTTTGGCGTGAAGAGCGAGGTATTGACGAGGGGTTATCCCCCTTGTATATGAGATAAATTGTGTTCTTTCAAGTTTTAATGTTGGTCCTTGCTTTCAGTTGAAAAAAAGTAATTTTTTTATTTAATAACTGAAAGGCATAACCAATTTTCAGGGTAAAATATTGACAAGTTGCTGATTTGAATAGCCAAAAATAGCCAGTAGCTTATTTTTCTTTCTCCTGAGCCCGAGTAATTCTAAGTCAGGTTTTTGTAATGTTCATTCATGTAATGCAAGTCTTTTTATTCTATTCAAAATTTGAAAAAAAAAAAAAAAAAATGCAAAATACTCTTTAATTACAAATTTCGTTATTGAATTTTTACAAGCCCTAAAGTTAATCTGAGCAAAAAACTTATCAGAAATATCAAAAACAATATATTGATTGTCGAATATCGGAAGTAAAAATATTGATATATTGCTTAATCCAATTATCGCCCAACACTATTCACCGGTAAAGACAAGAAAAAGCCGAAATTATCTCGTTTTCGATATCGATATTTAGGTTTCAACGTTCAATATCGATATTTGGTCCGACATAACGATATCTAATATTGCCCAACACTACTCTTCAGCTTAAAAGAAAAAAAGGTCAAAGCCAAAGGCTATTACGCAGGTATATTTCTGGAAAGGAGATGACAACATTTTAGGAGAGGGGCCAATTTAAAAAAGGTGAAAACGGAAATTTTCTGGCAAAGTTCGATATCTATATGGATCATCCAGATGCTTCTTTATTCTTGCCCTTTTTATAAATCTAGCGGCTAAGGTTAGTGTAGTTCTGGCCTCGCTTGCGCCCGGGGAAAAACCTTGATTACCCCCCCCCCCCCCTGCCTCACAGACATTTTCGGGCCAAATTGTGACAAAATTTTCATTTATTTACAAAATCTTTCATTTCTTTAAATCTGATTTTCCTTTGTTTATGAGGGAAAGGAAATTAGGAAAATGTAATTTTGAATTCAATTTGATTATAGGCCTACTTATTTCCAACTGCACCTTCTACTTTATTCTAATAAAAATAAAGTTTCAAAATTGCAAAATGATTATAAATGTTGGATTATTTGTTTTTTTAATTTTGCGCCCGTAAAATTTCTGCAACCGGGGCAAATTCCTCTTCTGTCTCCCCCTAGAACCCCCGCTGACTAAGGTATTCGTCACGATCTGTTCAGGTTTCAGTGGAATTCAAATGTAAGGGGGAGCTTATTCGAACTTAGGAAGATCATTAATTTCAACACCACCAATCTAGTCGTATTTAGTGACATATTTTTCAGTTTTCAGTTTTATAAAATGATCCTGTGTCATGCTATTTTTGCTAAACTTTACAACATTTTATGTATATTTTCTTATCTCTTTATATTCCGGTTCTATTTTGTTTAATAAAAGTTTTGTATAATTGTAACGTTTTTTTGTGTGTAACTTTAGCTTTTTAATACAAATATCGTCATTATCGTATCACTGCTCCACGTTCTTTTTAGCTGTAGGCAATACCATAACGATCACCTAGGGGAAGAGGTACGCAGAACTAGCTTCATTATTACCTCATTTCGATTTTTGATAGTCCGTGCCTGTTTTTAACCAAATCTCCGTGTCAACTATAACTCAATCACTGGATAAACTTTTACTGTTCCCATGGCGATTTAAATTGGTAACATAGTTCAAACACATTTAGGTAAGTGCAGGGACACTTTCATGGGAAAAAAAAAACGAAACGTTTAAATATTTTAGTATGTTGATACATGGCGGGGGAAGGTGGACTGCATTCAAAATTTCGTTATTTCGCTTGGCTTCTAAGGTCATAAATGACTTAACTACACAAAGTTCTTAATAAAGAAGTAAAAGGAAGGGTTCAAGGTTACCGAACTTGCTCCTCGGTGGTTTATTTGCCTGTAAAGAAGCCAAACTCTTATCAGTTTTGCCATTGGCTGACAAGATATAAACAGGGATATTGCTGTCCTTACATTTCTGTTCTAAAGAGTGTCCTTTAATCTCATTGGTTTATTTTTGTGACGTATTTTTGTAAGCCTATCCCATTTACAGAGGAAATGTCTCAAGATAATTTTAGGTACCCGTTTGACTAATCGTATATCATAGGTAGCGCAATAGCGCTGCCTAAGTAAAGAACGATGGTGGCACAAAGTATCATTTTTTTTTTTCTTTCTTTTTCTTTTTTTTAGAACAGGACACTTCGTATAGAAGGAGTTGTCGTAGAAACTTCGAAAGGGGCTCATTCGATATTAAATTAAAAGTCCCAGTGTCCATTCGACAGTAACTGGAGGACACCCCCCCACGTCCATAATTTCTCAAAGCCAACATCCAATCCAATTTTGAGACGTCTATTTCACAATCTCCATGCCTTCTCAAGGCCAGAACATAATTTGCACTTTACTAAAAAAAAAAAAAATTGATGTGCATTATCAGTTTTATATGCATATGCTGATATTTATTGCTTAAATTCTTAACACTTTTTGATTTATTAAAGTTGAAAAAGTGAAAACATTTAAAATGTAATTTTTTCTAGTAAATTGCTAATCATGTTCTGGCCTTGAAAAGACATGGAGGTTTTGAGCTCAACTCATGTTAATTTCTATTTGTTTTGAGTTTGTCTCGTTTTTTATTGTAATTTCAGCTCGTTATGGATTTCATTTACTTATTAATCTTGACTTATAGTTTTACGTTTGGTATATTATCTGATCTTATTTCTGTTCATTTTAGATTCCGTGGAGTTCTTTACTTTTCTATGAAGAACGTATTTTGTACAAAAACATTTTAGATTAATTAAAGAAAAAAAGGTGGACGAAAAATGCAGTTCAATGCTCCTGTCTTAAGGAGGCCCTATACGATCAATCTTTTTTATCAAAAGCTTCCGTCAATCGATTTACTCGAGCATGATTGAACATCTAGGAGCATGTATTGCGCTTGAGTCAGTCGACTGACGTTGATTGATGGAACTTTTGAATGATTCAAACCGGTTGACAGGGTTGATTGACCGTCTGTGCTTGTTTTGATCAAGCCTTGCATCAGTCTTTCGCCAGGAACCATGGAAGATACATGTGATAACACGGAAAGTCAAATTCAGAAGTCCGAGCGCGAGTTTATTTATTTATTGATAGAATTATACCGGGATCACCCTGAATTGTGGAAGGTCAACAGTAAAAAAACTATTTTAACCGACACAAAAAGAACGCTGCATGTGAAAGGATAGTGCTGGCCTTAAAGGCATTAAAACCGGAATATACTGTTTCCGATTTTAAAAAGAAAATAAATGTGCTAAGAAACGAATTTTAACCGTGAGCACAAGAATATCGAGAATAAAATGAAGTCCGGAGCGTTTAGAGACGACATGCCGGAGCCCTCTCTGTGGTATTATAATGACCTCGCTTTTATAAAGGATCAGATTGACACTGCTGAAACCGAAACTAGTGAGTCTCTTGGATTACGGAGGTACGGAGGTTTGGATTACGGAGAAAACTACGGAGGTACGGATTTTTTTTTATTTTACCTGCATTAGAAACTCAGTTATCCAGCCTATTTGGGGACAGGGAGTAGCCGCATAATCGAGATAGAATGATAACCAAGAACTGGTTGCTATGGGGAAGTATAGCTGGTACTTACGTGTTATCCCGACCACAATGAAGAAGTAAAGTTAGGCAAATTATAATGAAATATGTTGAAAATATAATACTTTAGCAACAAAATTATGGAAAATATAAAAGAAAATTATAGAAAGCAGGTCGTTCAGAATGCGTTATATTAAATAACTAACCACCACAATATATTAAATATTGGTATTAGTGCATTAGATGGGCCCGTGATGTCAGGTGCCTGACTTTAGATAGTGAACCAAGGGAGGCAAAAATGCGCCATCGGCGTATTTTCGCTATATATTTTTTGGATGAAGTTCAAAATTAAGGATAAATTAGATCTTGCAGGGATGAGTGCAAAAAAAAATTAAAATCATTTCTTAGACCACACTGCTATTCCATTAGATATTCGGAGTGTGTTTGTTTAATTAAGTGTTTATTTTGTTGTATTTATTCACTGCTTTATCAAAAAAAAAAAAAAAAAAAAAAGAGACAATGTTAGGCCTACCAGATAGTGTGAATTGGGCTTTTCAGAATACTAGAACTCAAAATTCGCAGGATTCAGTCTTCATTGACAGTCGACACCATATTTCGAAATCTGAAACAGTGAAGCATTTTTGACTGATTAGCCTGCATGCGCTTTTGTGGTCGAAATTTTCTGTTCTCAGTCTCTGGCTTGACATGAAAGATATTTTCCTTAGTTCTCTGGTATGTCAAAGAATTAAATAAAAAGGGGAATTAAAGAAGATCTAGCAAAAAAAAAGAATACTTGCCAATATCTAAGGTGGTATTTTACATTACTTTCTGGCTAATATGCTGAACTGGGGCACCCTCGCCCGGGGTCATAAATACAGGCGGAGGAGGAAGAAGGCCCCTCACATGTACACTCAAAAGGGCCCACTGGTTTGTCCACAAGTCCCATGAGTTACAAACCTTCTCCCAGTAATGGGTTAAATTGCATGGTGATGCAGACCACCATCGCGGGAGTAGAGATGGGGGTACCAGCGCGATCACTCACCCCTGCTGCCACCTACAACTTTTTTGCACTCCAAATAAGGGCATGGAATCCCTAGGGAGAATGATTACGTAATGGGGTCAATGACCTCTTTTTCCAAGGTCGATTTATTTGATGTTTTTCATAGATTGTTATGTGTGTGTTGATTATTTGACGGTTTTATGGATTTTGTCAGTGAGAATGGGAAAAAACAGGAACTTTGTCACTTCCTTCTTGTTGTTGTTTTGGGCACGCGATAGAGTCATAAGGGGAACACGTGGTTAATGGGGTCAATGTTGTTGTTGTTTGGGCACGCGATAGAGTCATTAGGGAGAACACGTGGTTAATGGGGTCAATGCTATTGTTGTTGTTTTGGGCACGCTCTCAGCGAATGCCAAGGTCAATGTTGTTGTTGTTTCCGAGCCAACTTTCTTTTCTGGTCAGTCTAGAGTTGGCAGTCAGAGTGAAAGGATTGAAAAATGAATAATTTGAGAAAGAGAGAATTAGATCAAATCTAGTGTTTATGGAAAAGCATTTGATTTTGGATGATGATTTTCTCGCCATTTGGAATAATCCCCATTGGACTATTGTATGAAACTTTTAAAATGTGATTCAAATGCTTATACTCAATTCAGTGATATCTTGTTCACGACACGTCAGAATGATATCGTGGATATACTTTCATTGCCAATGTAGATGGCTCCTCCTTCGAAAGAGGCAACGTCACAGAGTTACTCCTCTCCCCTTTCCTACACTTTGAATTTATCGAGCGAAGACGATCAGTTTCGTTTTAGCTGTGAGAGAGTTGACATCGGAAACCAAAATGTTCTATATATGCCCATTGTGCATGTACACTCTTGGCAGTTGGACTCAATGCGAGAATTGTACAATTATTGATGACTATAATGAAAAGTGTAAATTATGTAATCCTTGCAAATTACATAGAAGCTATGCAGTACAAATTAAAGGATGTAATTCATGTCTTGAGGAGGTGTGTGACTCTCATCCTAGAGGGCACCTATGCTCCAATTGTCACAATGATAAATGTGATCAGTGGGAGAATACTTACCCAGCTATGATTGGAAAGAATCCTAAACGTGATTTTAGTTTATTTCTACGAGATTGGTATCGTCGTGGATTTAAATTATTCTGGGAAGAGGAATCTGGTCTACGATTCAACTGTTGGGGTAACAAGACAATCTGGTTTCTACGTCATCGCTGTGACGACACTGCCTACTATGACTATAAACCAAGCGATTTTTATTTGGCAGTTACCGAATGTGATTCACCACTTGAAAACACAGTATGTGATATTTCTTCAAATAGACAGATTGAAACTCGTGAATTTCATAATATGAATGCAAATAGTATCATTGACTATACAAAGAGATATGACAAGAGTGAAGTTACATTGTACTGCAGAAAATGTGATCCTGACTTTGCAGTCAATCAAGATCAATATATAGTGAATCCAAATGATTTACCAGCATTAGTGGTTCACGACAGTTACCTATACACCGATGAAGAAATCTAAAAGTGTAGATTTAAAGACATTGTTGTATATATACATTTTATTAATAAACAAATTCACAAACATTTTTTAAGCACTTTACTCTTAGGGCACTGAAATCAATATTAAATACACTTGTAAGTATATTTTCCACTAGAAAGTCGTTCAGACGTGGATTGTCACCATAAATATGGAGAAACTGCTTGTAAGTATAGCCACGACATCGGAACACAAAATATAGTAGCGCGTGGAAGCCACAGCTTTTAGTCGTTAGATCCTGCACCCTTTTTCGATTTTGAATAATAGTTTTATTACTGCTCTCAATATAGTTGCTGATGTGAGGTGTGTAGAATGTATAGGGTAGACCAAGAGGATCAAAAAATTCGATATTCTTCATTGTTTGATAGATGCACAGCCAATGACCCGTCAGCACAGTCGACGGACTGCTATTAACAATAATCAAGGTATTGTTCGCACTTTGAATTTTTCCAAGATAGTCTGAGGGTAGACAATAGGATTTGTACTGGGACATGTAGGGGTCCATATTAAATACACTGATTATTTGACTGGTGTTCATGGCGCCAAGTCTAGTAGAACACTGCCTTCGGGAGTGATTTCCCAATAGGTTTCATATTGATTTAGTGAGAGTAGGGCAATACTCTCAGCCAATGGGTTGGCAAATGTACACTCTAAACGCACAGTCCCCGTACGTACTATACTCATATCCTGTGTGCCAGACAAATCCAATACAATGATACCATGTGTTTTAGCGAACATATCTTCGGTTATACCATTTTCAAATAGTTGTGAATCATGATCTATCTAGGGTTTGCATGGTCAACTCATACAATGTTCTATAGGATTTATCAAAAGATAGATTGTAGAGTGGGATACCATTTACTTTGCACACAAGAGATGAAAGTCCAAACATCTCGAATTTATGTGGGCATTCAGTCCATGATCCTATTGCACTGGCGCTCTTTACAAATGCCAAAGCCAATTTCGAGGGGATTTCGCCATTGATAAAGGATGAATCGGTGAAGGTGCGTGACCCCATTGCAATATGACGCTGATTGGTGATTGTATGAGGAACAAGTAGTTTAATATTGTTTCCATTGGCTCTCAGTTTTTCCACGGCCAAAGCAACAGAACTCATAACCTGCTGTTTGCGTACATGAAGTATTGCTGAGGTGAGGGAGAGGCTTACATCAGGATTGGCGGCAAGTTCCTTTCTCAATATGAAATTGGATGGTGCAAGCGTCAATTTTATATCCACTTTAGTATTTGGTGGTAGCCATTGGGGTATATTAAATATTTCATGATATATTTTTCCAACTAGATGTAATTCACTAGTTGTAGCATTTTTAAGTGCATCTGTACTATCAGTATTAGTAATATATTCATATCCATTGGAGGCACCTCTCAATTCCTTGTATGACTTGGGTGTCATCAGCATGAATTGAATATAGCTAGCATAGTTTGAGAGATTGTTGCTTGTGCTCACCAGCGTGCCATTGATGTAGACGCTAATTTGACGAAATAAATTATGTAGTATACAATTTTCATAGGATATCCCATCAGCTCGAACTGGCATTGTATTATCGGATTTCCGGACCTTCATTTGTAAATCTATAAATGTGGACGATAAATCCATAAAGTAGTCTTCATTGGAATAAATTTGAAAGTGGATATTATCGGAGAGGGGTTGTAGTGGATAAAATTGTTCATAGTATCCATGCTTGACACTCACATCAACATTTTCGGCATTGAATAGATTCAATGAGGCGGTGATTGAAGGTTGAGAATCCTTATGTGGTAGGTAGGACATCTTAAGAGAAGAAATCAAGTTTCGATCTAACAATTTTCTTCCTGGAGCTTCTGGTTACACTACGTATCGGCTTTTTCCTTCTTTTCTTTGACAAAAGGGATGTCTTTCGTTTCCGTCCTGAGTAGAGACTGATGAGTGATGCATTGTTTCTTAACCTTTTTAAACCTTTACCATTTTGCTTTAATTTCTCGCCAAGGGTTCGCGCACTGGACCTAAGATTTTCCGTAGCACTTTTTTTAAAATCCTTGCCAGAGCCCCAATCGTATAGTGTAGAGGATGCAAAATCTGTCGCAGCCGGTACAAGATATTATCTAGCCAGTGGTAGTGAAGAGCGAAACAGCTTAGCAAACCAGCTACAAGACCATAGCCAGACATTGACGAGCGACCTTTGTAATAGTCCATTCCATTGCCCTGTTGTCTTGGGCCAAGAGTGTTAACATAGCAGTCAATATCAGGACAAGTGAATACCACTTTTCTATTAGACATCTTGCTGTTGAACGAAGGGTCGAAAATGACATGTAATCACAGCCAAACCTTTTGAAATTGCTATTGGATCACCCAATTCAGTTCTTAATGTTAACTGACAGAGTTCCAAATAGGAAGTGTTTACTGGAATATACTGAAGATGCTTTATATTGTAGTGATGAATATGTTCATGATTGGTTTTTCGTTCAAGAACTCGTAGGAGGGGAACATTTGAATTACCAACCCGAGATGTTTCCACAAATGAAGCATAGAGAAATATACAAGTGTCTGTGGAGAAGGCAGGCGGGTAGTCGGCAAAAATGAAATTAGTGTTTTCGGCACTTTTACCATTGATTATATTGAGCTTAAAGCCAAGAACATCCCTTAGGTTATCATTGAGAATAATCTTTTCACTGGCAATAGGTGAACTAATGTAGATCTTGCCCTCCTCCTTTGAATAGTTGAAATGAAAAGCTCCTTTTTTACGAGCGGAAATTCTTTTATTAATAGTACGACATAAATCATTCATACAGGTGAGTTCCTCGTAGGGTAATTCAATATATGGATAATCCAACCAATTGATTTTTTGAATTTGTTCTTGACCACCTGGTGGTGGTGGCCAATCATATGGTCTAATTTTATTTCATATTTACGATCCTTTCTCAGGATGTCATAGGTATTTTTGAGAATACAGTCGACAAGAGCCACTTCATACTTTCCGTCGAATTTGATGGTGGGGGAGAGTTTCGTCCAAAAATCACTTGTTCTATTCAAATCATTGTAGAGAGGATCAGAAACATTGGACATGAAAGTCACATAGAAATCATTGGGCATTGTTAATATCTTCAGCACTGACCCAAGAATCAAAATCCGAGTTGTATCCTAGCCAGCGAACAAGCAACTGTTTCTTGCCCCTACGAGTACGACTCTTTAATATCTTTTCAATTTGATAAATTTCACTAGTGTTTCTAACTTTTTGCAGTTCATATTCATAAAAACCACCGAGAATCTCATCATCTTTGGTATCTCGTAGTCGATAAGTTATGGGTATGGTGTCTAGGATTTTGGACACTTTAAAAAGTTCGGTGCTCCATAAATAATTCCCCTTTTCAAAAATATTGGTGGTTCTATTAATTCGAACAGTATCACCAACATTGAATTTCTTCTTCTTTTCTTCTCATTGCCATTGGAGTATTGCTTTAGAAAAGTATCAAATGTATTCTCACTGTAGTGAACATCCCTTGGTGTAGAGTTGGACAGAGATCGATGTGGTCGATGGTTGTATATCTGCATGATTTTATCTAAATCGTGAATAAAAGCAGATGTATTTTTCAGTGTACAATATCTTGAAATTAATAGACGAATCGTTCTTATTAATCGTTCAGCCAATGCAGCCTTTATCGGACTATGACTATGATAGAGTGTCGTATTATATTTCAAAAGAACCTTTTGCACATGTGGGTTAACAAATTCACTGCCACGATCTGATTGAATTTTTCTATAGGAATCCGTTCAAGAATACTTTCAATGGCCCGAGCAACTTCAACACCTCTCTTTGATCGCAGCGGAATGGCATAGGCATAGCGACTAAAAATACTGATTGCCACTAGAATATATTTGTAGGGTGTATTGTGACGCCGTTGAACTGCGTCTAAAGTTAAAAGATCCATTTGCATTATATGCAGAGGGAAAAAGGCTTTAGTTTGACGATATTGTTTACTGCGAAGTCTATGATCCCGATGTAGTGTGTAACTTGGTTCATTTTCTAGATACTCTTTTGCATTTTTCAATGTGGTGCCGGAGACAGCTCTAGAAAGCGTTTTGGGAGAACTTAAACTTCCCGCTTCACCAACATTTTCATAGACACCTTTCAAAACTTCATCCATTTTGAACGTAAACACGTAGTGTAATGTCCACTCCCCCTTTTGCACACTGGAGGGCGAATCAATTCGTCTTCGCTTTTGACTAGCAGCCACAGGTGTTGTAAAATCAGTGGTGCTAGTATCTTCAAATATTGAATCTTCTTCTTTTTTAAATGGTGTTGTTGGAGGACTATATTCTCTTAGTTTCTTTAGAATTTGCTTATTGCCAATAAGACTTTTGGGAAAGTTTGATACACTTAGAAAGGTGTATAGATTATCGTCAAAGGATAAGAGTCCTTTACGATTCGTCACCATATCACAAATTAAATCAACTAGATTATAACTTTTTCCCCAAATTATAATTCGTTTCCCTGTGCTGTCGACTTGAACTTGATCACCAGATTCCAACACGAGATAAGATAATACTCTTTTACTCTGTTCTCGATAGGACAGTGGCAATAGGTTTCCAATTTTCAATACAATCGAATTCAATTCTTCTCCTTCGATTGTGCAGAATCTTGAGATGTTTCTTGTTTAGAGGGATCGGTGACGGCGGGTCTCTCACGATAAGGTCTATGTTTGTCCATACGTCGCAATGCATCTTGAAGTAAAAGCAGTTTTTTATCATCGGCAATATTCTCATCATTAATGAATTTACTCAGATTGTCTTCAAAATGTTCGACGGGGCGAGAGGACAAGTTCTATTGGAGTCAATTTATAGGGTTTTGCCATTCTTTAGAGAAAACTGTTTACAAGTCCTGCAATTATTGGCAGTAAAAGTGTGAAAAAGCTACCGCCTGCTTGAAGGAGTCGTTTTCTTTTAAATTTGTTTCCCTTGTTTTTACAAGCCAAGGCACGTACAGTGGAACGATGTTGCTTTGTCTGTTGTCTAACACCTTCTGGCAGTTGAACATTGCCCTCAGTTAAATTTAAACAAAGTTCAGATATTAGATTAATGAAATCTTTGTCGACACCATGTTTAAGTATAGCCTTCCTAAGCGGAGGTTTTGAAGTGCCTAGAACGGAAAACAGATGCCGTTGTTCGTGTAGTTTCTTCAGTGTCATAATGGCGACTAATAGCCTTTTCTACTATTCACTGGAAGATATACTGTAATTTCATTGTCGAAAATGTCGGTGACTACACGAAGATCCTCGGGCGTGCTCTGATTAAGATCCAATAAAATGTAACCGTAGGGCTTGCTAGTCGCCTGAGTGTACGCTGACAACAGAAATTTAGGGGTGCCGGGGTATATCTGTTTATTGAGAGTTATGAGTGAGCTAGAATCACGAACGACTCGATAGATAATATAGATAGTGCAATTCAAAGCAAGGGTTCGTATACATTTGCTCTGATGAAACAGATTGTGTAGAACCAGGGTTATGGAAATGTGTTCATGGTGAGAGCGAACGGTGAACAGTTGTAGCATTTCCTGTGAGAATTGTTCAATAGATTCAGCCAAATCATCAATAATCAGCCACGAGTTCGGTTCAACACTATTGAAAACATCAAGTCCTCTTATGAATTGTATTGGTATGGTTGTGGCAATAGCTTTTATTTTATCATAGGACTCTTGCCAAATACTATAGCAATAGTAGATTTTTTTCGGTTTTTCCAAAAACATTTTATCACAATTTTGAATTACTCTAGCTAAAAGTGTTGTTTTCCCCGACATTGAGTGTCCACACAGAAATGATCTGAAGGGCGTTTTAAATTGATACATGTTGTTGACAACAGTCAGACTATGACTAACTGTAAATCATATGTGTCCAATGAATAAGTAGTAATTTTCCCATAGATCTATCTAGTCAAGAACAACAAAAACAATATTTCATGGCAACATTTATTACAGCAATATGATAACACTTGTTCAACATGACACTTGGTCAACATGAACTCGGCAATGATAACACTTTATAATAAACACTTTTCTGTACAACATCTTTGTACAACACTTTTCTATACAACACTTTTCTGTACAACATCTTTGTACAACACTTTTCTATACAACACTTTTTGTACAATAAAATACACTTGGAACTAGCACAGTTGAACATTACAGTGAATTTAAAGGTAGGATCCCCCCACCCCCCGGGGACCGCGGGGCCGAAGGCCGGCCGGCCGCGGGCGGGACCCCCCCCCCCCACCCCCGGGGGGCCGCGGGGCCGAAGGCCGGCCGCCCGCGGGCGGGACTTCCCCCCCCCCCGGAGCGGCGGTGGAAAAAACAATAGTTGTCGTCACTGCTACGGGTTAGTGGTGGTGGTTAGTGCTTGGGTTAGATTAGTTGGTTAGGTTAATTTATGAAAGGTTGAGTGGTGGTGGTGGTTAGTGCCTGGGTTAGATTAGTTTATCCAGACCAAGTTGATTACGATAGTCTACGCATTCAACTCGGTCTGAAATACGATAGTGACCATGAGGCAGGACACTCACACCATTCTCGAGCACATAGACCTTGTCGGATATACACGACATTGCATTTTTTTCTACTCTCACAGTATAATTTCTATACTGTAGAGAGCGAATTGCAAGCACTTGTGCTCTTGGCACTAGGCTACTTTCTACACAGTCTCTGTACACGCTCATGTTAAAATTGCTCTTTACAAAGTGTGTAGGCACCCCTTTACATGTCTTCTTTTCATCCCCACTATGTGTTTCAACACAATAAACTTTGGGACCCGGGAACACCCCCCGGGATATCAAATCACTCCCCGTCTCTGATTTTAATTTTAATAGTTGGTTGGGGGCTTGACGTTTCACCAACTCGGGGTAGAGGGATGGATTCCAGTTGGTGAAATCCATCCGCGAGCTGATGTGCACCCCATTTTGCAAATCACCCAATAAATCTTCAGTCCCATTTACCTTTAACAGCAGAGAATCTGTATCCCCATAGTAAACTTGAACCTCCCCCTCCCGTGGCCATTGCACCTTGCACACATTGTGAAAGAAGGACAACATGAGCTTTTTTGAAATTTCTAGTACTGAACTACCTCCTGCGATATTCTTGTTCAGTACTACATTTCGCTTTTTTTCCTGTGTAGAAGAAACCATGCCGGCCTCTATGCTCGTGAATGATGTAAAATTGGGGTCGGCAATAATTCGTGCACACTCTAGAGGGTCAGTCACGACGTCGCAGCGAGATCTGTTACGTACGCTTTCACACATTTTGCCAAACGCTGAATTTAGAATGAGCTTGTACAATTCCTTCTCTACCTTTGAATTTGCCCTAGAACGTTTATCGACAAAAGTATCGATAAACGTTTTCAAATAAGGTTTCTGATTGAACTGCAGGACCCTATGTATTTTGGTGATTTTGAAGCCATTGTTCACCATCCAGTGCAAAAGCACATGGTGAACAACGATATTCTCTTTAGGGTCCAAATCAGCAATCAGTTTCTGTTTAGAGGGGGTCCAATGCATCCCATATCCTCAACCAATGATCGATTGTAGGGGCTCAGTGAGTCCCTGGTCACTGGTCGATTGATACAGGGAAAAAAAACAAAATCTTTGACTGAGTCGTGAAGGGCCAGCGGAATGTGACCGTCAATTTCAAAGAACCATCCTTGTGGCCCGTTGTCCTCGACGGTGTTAATGTCAGGGAACTCACAAGGATTCTCAAGCCATTGATAGTTCCCACACGGCAAAGAGTAGTGGGACATTGCCGAGGGGTATAACGAGTTCATGTCCAAGAACACTGCATTTGACTTTGCACCGGTGCTTTGTCCGCTCGGATCGGTTGATAAGACGCGGTCCCCATGAAAAACATACCCACCCCCGCATTGAACGCTCTACAAAAAGGTGTTGATCTACGTCAGTGATTAGGCCTATTTCCTCCCTGGTAATTTTTAAAATTAAATCCATCACTAAATGGGGTGTAGAAAAATAATAACCTATATCTAACCCGAACTCTGAATAGATCTGGTCTGTATTCTTACAGACTATATCCAACAGAGTTAGAACGTCACTGGCCAAGTACAGTCTACAATAATCCCACCCATTTTTACAATCCCCCTTGGACCACACCTTCTTGGCAAACTCGTACTCCTCGACTGTGCATTCACTGTTGGTCAGTGAATTGTGAAAAGCTTCAATTGGAGGTAGTTTCTCCTCGCTTAAGCGAGCGCCAGAACAGTAATAATCGTATGCGTATATACCTTTGCTGGTTAATAAGTCATACATTTCACTGTCTGGAAAGTGCTGTTTAAGCAAGGGAAAGCTATCAAAATTGTCGCTTTTCTGCACTTGAATTAGTTGACTTAAGGATTTGGGGAAAAAACTAAAAGAATCTAAAAACCTAATTTTATTCCAGCACGTACGCTCATTATCCACTACCTGCCATTTCAGCTCGAGAAGCAATAACTTCTCGGCCGATTTGGGAATAATGTTGTAGATAAATGAATTATTCACCCATGGACTATCTACTCCCCCTCCCTCCCTATGCATACGTGCCAGTGCCGGTAAAATAAATTTTAAGTCATAGTTAGAGTTATGAATAAAAACTGGGATAAAAAACTGTTGGCTAACATTTAAATTACACGATTGATGCGCAACCCCCCTAAAATTACTACCCCCAGATGATATTTCCTGCCACAAGTGATCGTGGTCTCTGACTTTCCCCCTCCCCCCTCTTTTCCCTTTAGTCCCCTTATCCTCCTCTACAAACTCCCCTTACAAACCCAACATATTTTTTGATTTTTAATCGCGAGACGATCCTCTGCGGACAACACCATTGGATAATGCGTATTTCTTAAACGAGAAATAGCACCATTAGCCGTGCCAATCAGTTTAGTCAATGCCTTGACCATGCACTCGGGCCCCTCATCCAATGTTTCTACTATTTCTAACAACCGCATGGTGTTAGAATTGTCTCTTTGCGCGTGGGCATAGGAGACTGCAATGGCCTGATGTTCTTTGACTCGGTTTGGAAATTGGGGGTCATTCACCTCCACCAGCTTAGCTTCACAGTCCAAAGATATTTTGTTGCATTGGAGAAGTGTATTTTGAAAATTTTTAAAACGTAGAATGGCCCTATCCCCTGAAACCGTTTCCACTGTCTGGTAGCCGTGGCGGCTACAATGCTTCATATGATCCCGTAGTTTCATATCACTACGGAATTGTGACAGGCATGTTGGACAGTAGAAACGTACCCCTAGATCCCTACCACACCCCCAGAACTCTACTAATGTCAGTGATAGGGTTAAAATGACCGATTGCGTTCGGCTGACTAGGTGGCGTGTAAAGCAACCAAACCCAGTGTTTAACCAAATCAACTGACGGGCCCCTTACGGGGAAGACCACCCCCTTCTTTTTAGAGCGAGTTCCATCTTTAAATTCTGTTTCGTATTGTACCACAGTAACGCCGATATTTAAGTGGGCATTAGCCCTTTCAAAAATGTCAATGGATCTTAGCGTTACTGGGTATTTTCCTTCTAAGCATGAGAAATCTACAACTGGGAAATCGGACCCGTCCTTCCCATGTACAGCCCAGTGATCTAAATTCTTCTTGGTAGCGTCCCGAGCTAGAGGCTCGAATGCTGATATGAGGAAAGCATACTTGAAACACTTTTGATCTGTTTCAAAACGGATCCGCTGGACCCCACGACAACCTACTAGATCTGGATTATATTTTAAAATAGTATCCCTTTCAGAACTAGCCCCCCCCCTCTTAAAATAAAATCTTTCTTAAATTTACATATATTAACACTTAAATTTTCAATAAATAAAACTACAGACCCACTCCCATTTTCATTATAGTTCTGGAGATGCGTTATAATTTGTCCTACCCACTCACAAAAAACTCCCTCAAAATTTTCTAAATTTGGATAAATTACGCGCATCTCGGAATGTATAAAATGATAGTAAACCTCGCTTTTTCCCCTCATTCAAATAAAACACTTTTAAAACAATAGAGACCTTAATTGAATCCCTACCTCCCCACAACTGAATTTGATTCTCCAGAAGTGCACGAATTTTATCTACATATGCGTGCACAATTTCTACGGGGTCATAAACAAAATTCCCCCCCATAAGCGAATTAAAAGGATCCCCAAACGTGGCAGTGAAAACAACTATATTATTTAACATTGTATTCGATAGCTGAAATTCAGGGAAAGATGTACCCCCCTCCCCCTCTTGTATATTACCCCCTCCTCCAAGCTGTTCAACAATATCTGGCGAATGCTCCACTTCAGTTGTTCGAAGTGGAGTCGTTATGGTATCGGAGGTTGGAGGGTTCCCTGTAAAATCATCTAAAATTTGTAAAGTATTCGGGCTCAAGTCTACCAGCTCAACTGTGCTACTATCTACTTTAAAAAAATCAGCAAAAAACTCGTCAATATTAAAAGGTACTTCAATGCTATCGTCCTATGTTAAATTGTCCTGAATCTCCACTGGCGGTGTTAGAATCGGTTCTTCCTCTTCTTCACTGGACGGCGAATATGGGACCAATGCTCGTCCAACCTACAAATGAAAAAATAGCTTATTTTCAAAGTGTTCAAATCATCCCCTATTGCTTTTAAAATTTGGATTATTATTGCTTAATAACATTTGGTTAATTCAACTGAAGATAATCTAAGATATGACATAGAAGGCGACAATTTGTTCGTTTATTTTCAGTGTTAAAATATTTTATTTTTTTTCGCGGCACTTTCCCGCAGCGCTTCTCGCAGCGCTTCCCGTGGCGCTTCCCTGGCCCGTGGCGCATCCCTGTGGCGCTTCCCTGACCCGTGGCACATCCCTGTGGCGCTTCTCGAGCCCGTGGCGCTTCCCTGACCAGTGGCGCTTCTTGGGCCCGCGGCGCTTCCCCCGGCACTTCCCCAGCGCCTCCCCGGCCCCACCACATGCCTCCCTGCCCCCCTTTACACAATGCCCGTCAAAAGTTGAAATATTCGCTTAGACTGCATAAGTCCAAGTTTCTCTCTAATTCCGTTCTACAGGTTCGGTGAGTTGTAAATTATGGAGGTTAGATGAACGAGTTTGAACTTCAAAATGTTGAGAATTGTTAAGTCACTTTCCCCATACACTTCTTATGCATTAAACCGCTATGTTTTGACATAAAGCACCCCGCGCGAGGTTATAAATAATTTTGGCATCTCCTTTCCCTGTTTTACATTAGCGGTTTTTAGTCAATCAAGGTTTCAATGGCCTTTGCGTAATTCTGTGTTTTCTGAAATAGTGGAGAACAAATTGTCTGCAAAATTAATATTTTAGGACATTGGAGTTCTTTTATTCTATGTAAGAGCGAAACATGGCACAATAGAAATATTCAGTGTAAATTAGAACGACAATATGTGTCAGATGGGATAATCTCTCTCAAAATTATGTGAAAAAGAGCATTCACGGAGTTTCAAAGGTACCTAAAAATATATGTGATAGCAATAGAGAAAATAGCAAAGATTAGAAAAAATAGCATTTTGAGTTTCAAAGGCAGTGATTATTAATAGAAATTACCTAAAAATATTCACTTATAAATATCGAAGCGATAGCAAAGATTAGGAAAGAGTGGTTTCTTTGCAAAAAATTATATTTAGATATCTCCGCGGGAGAGAATTTAAAACAATGGTTGGGGGGTGAGGGGTTAATATCCCGCTGAGATAAGTTTATATAGGGATTGAAAAGGACTAAAAATTGGAAGAAATAGAAAGGTATGAAAAAATGCTTACATTTGCATATCCCGGCTGCACTTGAGCATCCGAAGGACCAGGTAGTGCATGCTGGATGGCCACTTCCTGACCTAGCGTTGATGGGGCAGCTCTTGAAGGCCCAGGCAACGTATGATGGAAGGTGGACGGGCCGGCGGCGCTATGTTCTTGCGCGACTGGGCCGGCTATTTCACGATCTTGCATAGATGACCCGGCAGGGTTCTCCATATTATAAGAAGCCACCCATTCTCTTTTCGGTTTTTGACCGGGCTGTATGGTGGCTGCCTCGTCATCTCTGGCTTTCTTGGATGGAGGGGCATGCATTCTTCATAATTGGCCTTAAAAAGAAGAGAAAAAATTAGTATCTAAATAATTTGCCCCTTTTTTACAGAAAGAAAGTTAGTATCCCTCATCCATATAATTTTGTTTAGTTTATCACTAAGAAAGCACAACGTAAAAAATTTCGCGAGAAATATATTAGGCTTAGAAATCAAACGTTTTATTAGACAATCAGTAGTCTATAGCCATAGGATAGGAATCATTGTTTCTATTTTTACCATTTAGAAAAATATTAAATTTTCCGGTCTATAGGCTTTAAAATAGATCGTTAACCCATCGACATGTAGGCCTATATTTTGCAAACATAGGTTAAAATGCTATTCAATTTATACATAATATTAGCTTCATGCAACTCCCAAAGACTTTTCTAGCCCCGCACTGTTTGTTTTCATTTTACACTGATGGCGGTAGAATTGAAGGTATTGCCCTCCCCCTTCACATAATTTACTTACAACGAAGCTGTTAGAAGCAATGTATTGCCCCCTCCCCCCCCTTTCACATAATGTTCTAAATATATTGTTAAACTTAATTTGAAAATAATCTCTTTCACCGGCTCTCTGACAAATACAAGGCCATTACTTTTAATGCGAAGAAATAGTTTGTTTTCATTTTACACTGATGGCGATAGAATTGAAGGTATTGCCCTCCCCCTTCACATAATTTACTTACAACGAAGCTGTTAGAAGCGATGTATTGCCCCCTCCCCCTCCCTTTCACATAATGTTCTAAATATATTGTTAAACTTAATTTGAAAATAATCTCTTTCACCGGCTCTCTGACAAATACAAGGTTAATATACAGCAATCTCTTTTTGCTTAAAACTGTTTTAATTTGACAGAAGAATAGTTCCATTGACTTGACCGCGTTTGTAAACAAAACCGGAAAAAGGGTGACAAAGTAATTATATGCTTGCGGAAATGTATTGTCAAGTTAGCGGCTTAATAGCGACGGGTGTCACAGAGAAAGAATAAATTTGAGAAAATGTATTTCTTTTTGCGGTGGTTAGCTTTCGATGGTAAAAGAATATATTTTCGTTTTCATTGCAAAGTGATGTTTGTATTAGAGTGGTGGGGGGGGGGGGGGATTTAGCTGGAAATATAGAGGGAAGGAATTTATCAAAATGGTATTTCTTTTTGCGAGAATTCGGGGTTGTAAGACAATGGGGGAGGGAGGGGGATATTCTTAGACCATAATTCGAAAATAACTTGTTTCTCTACTTCTATACAGGTTGCATAGGCCTAGCTTAATTATTGCCTAAAATCGTTTTAATTTGACGGAAGAATAGTTCCATTGACCGTGTTTGTAAGCCGGAAAGGGTGATAGCTAATTATAGACCTCACATTGGAGCATTATGTCAAAACCAGAGCGGCATTTTCATTATAAATTGACAGAAGTCAGTGATCGCTTTAGCTGGAAATATAGAAGGAAGGATAATTATTTCTTTTTGCGAGAATTTGATTGTAAAACAATGGTGGGGGGGGGGGGTAGGTTTCGAGGGTAAAAGAAGAAATATATTTACGTTTTCCTAGTGAGTATAATGATGTTTGTATTGTATGTGGGGGGGGGGGGTTTGGGTAAAGGAATATATTTACGTTTTAGCTGAACATACTGGAGGATGTCCAAGGAAAATAATTTTGAAAATAAAACGGAACTTACATGGTAAATTGTAGTTGCCAAGGCTTCTAATTCATCAATATTATCCATTTTAGTTGTTTACACGGTGTCAAAATACTTTCTGATAATTGAATCACATTGCATGTCCGTTATATACGAAATCTCAAGGGCGAATTGTTATGTAAACAAGCCCTCTGATTGGCTGAGAAGGAAACACGTGATCTAACTGTTTCCGGGGAAACTCATAACATTTGGGCGAGAGCAACAACAACAAATACTATTTCTGGACACCATGACATTCACGATCGATTACGCAATCAAGTTCTCGAAAATTCACTTCCCCCTCGAGTCCTAGATCAATAACATTGTTCCCGTTAGAATTCAATGCGCATGTGCAACCTTCGCCCCGGAGTTATTACACATAGAAACATCAAATAAATCGACCTTGGAAAAAGAGGTCATTGACCCCATTACGTAATCATTCTCCCTAGGGATTCCATGCCCTTATTTGGAGTGCAAAAAAGTTGTAGGTGGCAGCAGGGGTGAGTGATCGCGCTGGTACCCCCATCTCTACTCGCGGGAGGATCCTCTATAGGAGGACAACTACGGCAGGGCGTAAGATCCAGATCTATGGACAACGGCCTCTGCAAAGGGCTGCCTCGACCTTTTCGGGGTACCCGCAAGACTGGGGACCTTGCGGTCAACTCTATTCCCACTTGAGGAGTGGCGCCCCTCGAGGAAATTATTGCCTAGTAAACGACACAGCATTCGCAAAGGATTCTGACTAATGGACATTTTTATGGGCTTGGTATGTTTTGATGGGCGTCTTTAGGCTGAAAAACCTCTCCCTAGCTAATTTATCTATTACGGGTTGCCTCCCGTAGTAGCATAATATTTGTAGGCATGAATATATAATGAGTCGGAGGTAATAGGCTTGAGACTGTCAGTGCAGGATTTTGACTCTTGTTGATAGAAGAGCATCGCCAAGTGCTGAAAACCATGTTGTGACCAAGATGGGCCCGGGATTGCACAAAGCCTCAATTCATGGCGGTCACAGGGACTTCTTGCTGTCCGGTTCTAAGCCGGCTTAAGCACTTGGTGTAGACTTGAGAAGATATGTGATCCCCGTCCTGCACTGGTATCCGGGATCATTGCTTTTCCTGAGGCGAAAATAATTTCAATGATTTAAAGAACATGAAAATTGGAACTTGGAATGTTACGACATTAGAAAATGACTATCGTATTGACATTTTGACTGACGAATTCAGACGATTCGAACTGGATTTATTAGGAATTTCAGAAACTCATATCTCAGGGGTAGGAAGCATGAAATTAGATGATATAGAATTTGTTTACTCAGGCAGGAAGGATGGGGTACATAGACAGGGAGTAGGGCTCATGATGAATAAGGAAGCTGCTAAGTCTTGTTTAGGCTGGGAAGGTATTAATAATAGAATACTAATTGCTCATTTTATGACTAGAAAGTTCAGGGTATCAGTTATAGTAGTATACGCCCCTGTAGAACCGACTGACGAAGACACTAGTGACTCAGATGGATTTTACTTACAGTTACAGGAGCAAATAGACAGGGTCCCAGGTAGAAATATGATGTTATTACTGGGAGATTTTAACGCCCAGGTTGGTAGAAATAGGGATAGATGGTATCCCAGCCTAGGTAAATTTGGTGTAGGAAAAGAAAACAGTAATGGATACAGACTTTTGCAATTTTGTAGGTATAACAATCTAGTTATAACCAATACGGTGTTTGGTCATAAAATGGCTCATAAGTTAACATGGTATTCACGTAATGGTAAGACATCAAACCTTATTGATTATGTTATGGTAAACCGAAGACTGGTAGGATCAATACAAGATACTAGGGTATATAGGAGTGCTGTTATTGATGTTAAAAGTAAAGATCACCATCTAGTAGTGTCAAGGGTTAATTGAAAGCTGAAATATCGGAAGGGTAACTAACTCCCGGGAAGTTGTGATGTTGGTAGACTCCAGGATGAGAATTTGAGAGAAACTTTCCAGGAACAGTTGAATACTAGACTTAAGAGTTTTAAAATTTGATAATGTGGAAGATGGTTGGAATAATTTTAGAAAAATAATTTGTGAAGTTGCTGCTAAATATGAAGTTGCTTCAACTATGGCAAGCAGCTGTGGACAAATCTCCGAGTCTTCAACTATGGCAAGCAACTGTGGACAAATCTCCGAGTCTTACTTTGTATAGAGAAGTAAAAAAGAATTTTGGTCAGGAGTTTTATTTCAAGCTGGGATTGCCCATTAAATATCTGAGGATTTGGATTTAGATTCGAGCAAATTGTCTTCCAATTTATACTAAGGTTGCAAGGAAAAAGAGGAAAGGTCCGGAGGCCGGGTGTAGTTGCCTGAGATGTGGGGAAAAATGATTATGGGTGGGCCATTTCCTCCTCCGGTGTAAGCAACTCTCTCATTTAAGGGGATTAATTATCCAGGAGGGGGAAGATAGGCTGCTTTGTGAGTTAATGAGGTCTAGGACTCCCCGTTATATTGTGGCAGTAGGAAATTTTGTATTGATGGGAAGGATGTCAAATGAAGTGTAATTTTTCTTTAGTATTTGTCTTTTTGTATATGGCTTTAATTGGCTTTTAAATACAGATTATTATTATTATTGTACTGGCACGTTGACAAATTGAGAGAGAATAGTCAATCTGGACTTGGCCCAGTTAAAGATAGGAATGGGGTCGCAATTAGCGATAAGGAAAAAATTAAAGAGAGATGGGTCGAACATTTTGAGAATTTGCTTAACCGAGATAGAGTTGCAGGAAAAAATATAGAGGAAAATGAAAAAGTTTGTGATACCTTGGATGCGAAGGAAGATTTGTTTTGTGAGGAGGAATTAGCAACAGTACTAAAAGGATTAAAGAATAATAAGGCTCCAGGTGCTGATAGGGTGGTAAATGAGTTTCTTAAATATGGTGGCTCTGAGGTTAGAAATAAGTTACTGAAGATTCTGAATATGATTTTTGAAAAAGGGGAAGTACCTAACGATTTTAGGAAAACCTTAATTAAGCCACTTTATAAGAAAGGTGATAAAAGTGATTGTGGTAATTATCGAGGCATTAGTCGAGGCATTAGTAAATTACTTAGTAATATGATACTTTTTAGACTGAGAGATGTCGTAGACAAAGTTTTAAGAGAAGAGCAGTGCGGTTTTAGAAAAGGTAGAGGATGTGTCGACCAAGTTTTCACTCTTAGGCTAATAATTGAGAAGTGCCTGAATTTTCAAACACCTTTGGTCCTCAGTTTTATAGATTATGAGCAAGCGTTCGATTCTGTTGATCGAAGAGCTTTAGTAAAGGTTTTATCCTTGTATGGTATACCAGACATATACATTAAAGTGATTAGTGCTATGAACGAGAATAACACTGCTGCAGTTAAGGTAGGAAATGAGGTTAGCAGCTGGTTTTGTATTAAATCAGGAGTTAAGCAGGGTTGTGTTCTATCCCCCTTTGTATGGATTATTTTGATGGACTTTGTTTTAAGGAGCACAGGAAAGGCAATGGGAGACCACGGAATCAAATGGGGAGGAAAAAGTCTCCTGGACTTGGATTATGCTGATGATTTAAGCATCCTAGATGAAAGTGTGAGCAAAATGAATGAAGTTTTAGAGGTTTTGTGAGTTCAGGGTGCTAGAATTGGTTTGAAAATTAATGTTAGGAAGACTAGTCACTAAGGCTAGGAATAAGTGGGAGAAGCATGATCCTTCAAGGTCACATCTCTCCAAAATGCCATTTAGGTTAGTGATACCAAAGTTTACTTTTTTATGCTATGTTTTTATGACATTGCAATTTTAAGCTGCAAAAAGAGGTACAATCCCTTTATATGGGCTTCTCTAAAGAAGTCCAACAAGAGATGCTACAGTCAAACGGCAGAGACGCTTTGAAAAGCCGTTTTTACAAGATGATTAAATAAAAAAAAAACAAGTTTTTTAAACTGAAAGTAAGGAGCGACATTGAAACTTAAAACGAACAGAAATTATTCCCTATATGAAAGGGGCTGTCCCCTCCTCAACGCTTCACTCTTTACGCTAAAGTTTTTTATTGTTTTAAAAATAAAGTTGTGAGACAGAGTCAAACTTTAGCGTAAAGAGCGAGGCGTTGAGGAGGGGACAGCCCCTTTCATATACGGAATAATTTCTGTTCGTTTTAAGTTTTAATGTCGCTCCTTACTTTCAGTTTAAAAAACTTGTTTTTTTTATTTAATTTCTGATCGTTTTTTAGTTAATGCAGCTTTTGTTTTGGCTCGCCGTCATTGAATAAGTAAACAAAATTTACATAAAAATTTTACTTTTCTTTTGCAAAATGGCTGTCTCTAAATTTGGTTCTGACGTAATTTACAAATTAACTTACGTAACGAACTTCTATATTCGTATATTTTTCGTCTGGCAAAAAATACAAAGTTGCAGATTTTTGCAGATATGAGCTTGAAACCTATGTTTTAGGGATTTCTGATACGCTGAATCTGACGGTGTGATTTTTATTAAAATTCTTTCACTTTTAGGGGATGTTTCCCCCCTCTTTAGAAAATCAGGTAAATTTTCTCAGGCTTGTAGCCTTTGATGAGTAATACTAAACTTAATAAAATTCATATATTTAGAATCAGCATTATAAGCCCATTCTTTTGATACATTTATTGACATCAAAGTTCCGTTTTTAAAAGTTTCGATTACTATTGAGCCGTATCGCTTGTTTTTTTTTATTGTTTTTTTTTTATTACGTATATGTTATTAAGTATATGATGGGGTTCTCCCCTTATTCAATACCACGCTCTTTACGTTAAAAGTTAAAAAAAATTTAATTCACAAACCCCTGAATCACAAAGGCCGTTTAATTAGAATAGATAGCTCTTTTGAAAGCACTAAAAAAAACTGTAGCGTAAAGAGCGAGGTATTGACTTGGGGGAGAACCCCCTCATATACGTATTAATTTCTGTTCATTTTAAGTTCTAATGTTGCTTCTTACTTTCAGTTGAAAAAAACTTGTTTTTTTTAAATTTAATTTCTGATCGTTTTTTAAATAATGCTTGGAAATATGGCGCCCCTTCATAGAAATGTCCCTTACCCCAAAGAAACATCCTCCACGGAAAGATTCTCCCGAGTAACCCCCTCCTACAGCCCCCCCCCCACCAGAAAAAAATGTCTGTATGCTTCCCAATAACCAATACAACAATAATGTCTGTATGCTTCCCAATAACCAATACAATATGTAAGCAATGGGCAAAGTTCATAACTTGCAGCCCTTCCCCTGGGAACTGTGGGGGATTAAGTCATTGTAAAATACATATTTATTAGATTTTCGACTATGCTGAACAAAATGGCTATCTCAAAATTTTAATTGGGTGACTTTGAGAAAAAAATGAGCGTGGGAGGGGGCCTAGTTGCCCTCCATTTTTTTGGTCACTTAAAAAGGGCACTAGAACTTTTAATTTCCGTTCCAATGAGCCCTCTTACGATATTCCAGGACCACTGGGCCAATACGATTACCCCTGGGAAAAAAAAAAACAAATAAACACGCACCCGTGATCTTTCTTCTGGCAAAAAATGCAAAATTCCACATTTTTGTAGATAGGAGCTTGAAACCTCTACAGTAGGGTTCTCTGATACGCTGAATGTAATGGTGTGAATTTCATTAAGGTTCTATAACTTTTAGGGGGTCTTTCTCCCTTTTTTCCAAAATCAGCCAAATTTTCTCAGGCGCGTAACTTTTGATGGGTAAGATTAAACTTGATGAAACTTATATATTTGAAATCAGAATTAAAATTTAATTCTTTTGATGTATCTATTGGTATCAAAATTCCGTTTTTTTAGAGTTTCGGATACCATTGAGCCGGGTCGCTCCTTACTTACAGTTCGTTACCACGAACTGTTTGATTCAAGACACCGCTGAGAGAGAAATACTTTGTCTAGCGTGGTTTTAAGATATTTAAAGTGTTGTTTTTTGGAGTTTAGATGGGGAAAAAGGTACCTAGGTTAGGTTAGGTTACGTATTTAATATATGCAATGCTTTGCCCCCCCCCCCCCCCCGCCTAATGTGCAAATATATAGCCCAAATTTGTTTCTAAACTATTATAGGCTACAGTCATCCGATTTTATTTCATTAGCATTAACCAAACTTGACTTTTTAGAAAGGCCCATATAAAGGGATTGTATCCAAAAAGATATAAATTCTCAAACTTAGTAATGAGAACAAAACATTTCGTAGCTTTCAAAATATAAATTAGAACGAAAAGAACGACTTAGTCAAAGATAAGAAATTAGACCGGCCGTTATAAATGCAACTATCTATAAAATTGCAGGCTACTCGAGACCTTGTATTGCGAATACCCGGTTTTTCACGCTGTCTGTACCAGACTATAACCTTCGGCTCGTTGAGAAACCACATTATAGCTTTTTTCTAATTAAACATTTAGTTGGTATTTTGGTTAGGTTAGGTAAGGTTATTTTAGGTTACGCGCTCTGGGTGCCTCCCCCTTCCATAATTCTCGGTGGTAGTTTTCATAATTTTGCTACTAAAGCATTTTATTTTCATCATATTTTGTTTTATTTCATTAGCATTCACGAAACTTTACTTCTCGAGTGTGTTTTATATAATAGACAATTACCTTAAACATAGCTACATAGTAGTTTATCTACTCTTAGGCTAAGCTAATTATCTCCAAAAGTAGACAGAAAAACCGGTTTTACTCAGAACTAGAACTTGAGTGTGGTCGGGATAACACGTAAGTAGCGTATAGCTTAACATGAACGGGCGAGTAGGATATGCAGGTACTTCCTTTTTCTTCTCTATGTGCACAATTTGGAGATGCTGTCTGCACAAAAACATCGGGGGTTTCTAATACTAGGAGTGTGCTATTTCCTTACCTGCCGTTTGACTGCCTTTCTCTCTCCACGTCAGAACATGCAGGAAGTAACTGGGAAAATAGACATGATAACCTAACCTGACTTAGTCAGTATTGTACTTTTGTATAGGGGTATTTGGTTAAATAATATACAAGTCAAGGGCGGATTCAGGATTTTTTTTCGGGGGGGGGGGGGTTACTAATTTTTGACTTTTCGGGGGGGGGGGTTTACTAATTTTTGACTCAGTTTTCGACTAATTTTACTGATTTTTACCTAGGTTTTACTAATTTTCGACTTATTTTCGACTCGTTCAAAAATTTCGGGGGGGGGGGGGTTCAAACCGGGTACCCCCCCCTCCCCTGGATACGGCTATCAAGTTCATGCATTTCTTTTGAGAGAGAAAGGAATTTATCAAAACAACAGAAACCCAAAACAGAATAACAACAAGAGCGAAAATACATAACAAATGCTACGGATTTTAATTGACAACTCTGTCTCTAGAGACCTCGATGAGGACTGTTATAGGGTCAATTCTCATTACCCTTTTTGGTTTCAATTTAAAAAAAAATACGTACCTTTCCATTACTATTGCTATAAATGCGAATGTTTTATTTGTCTAAATATTTGTTGATATCGTTTTATTGGGCTGCGAAACCACTCATTCCGTTTTCTTGTACTTTCATAAAGGACTAGTTGGTACTATCCCATTATCCGAGCCTCTCTAAAAAGTCAAATTTGGTTAACGCTAATGAAATAAAATAAAATAGGATGAATATATAATAGTTTAGAAACAAATTTGGGCTATATATTTGCAAATTAGGGGGGTGGTAAAGAATTGCATATATTAAATACGTAACCTAACCTAAGTACCTTTTCTCCCCCTAAAATCCAAAAAAGCACAGTTTAATATCGTATACGCAAGGAAAACCTTGCTATCATTGCCTGCTCTACAACAGTTAAGACGTCACAAAACAGGTTTTATTATTGCCTAGTCTATAGTGATTAAGCCGAGAGGCCCGGATAATGGGATAGAACCGACTAGTTTTCTTTGAAATAATAATTAAACATACTTTTTACATTTATTGGCAGAGACTACGTATAAAAAAATTTAAGAAAGCTAAATAACAATATACAACGCTGGTAAATTTTTTATACTAATTATGGAGACAATTGTTTAGCCATGGAACTGATCCACGGGTGTTGAAAAATCTACTATTTTTTCTTATTTGTCTTATTTTTGTATTTTCGTCTCATGTCTCTTTGTCTTTCTTATTTGCCACTTTCTTTGTCTTCCCTTATTTTTTTTTTTGCCTCAAATATTAAATTGCATTCAATTCTTTGTAGTTTCGACATCACTGTCTCCATGATTCAAACTCCACAGCATCTGTGAAAGTTTATTCGACATCAAAGTCTTTACTTTGCAAATAGTTGATTCTGGTTTTCATGCGCAAGTAATTGTACAAATGACAACATTCCAAAACAATGTTTCTAGCTTTATATGGTTCAAATTTAATGTCTTATTGAAATATTTGAATCTGTTGTTTATAATACCAAAAATATTTTCAACTATCTTGCTTGCATGGGACTTGTTAAAAATCTTTTTCTCATCCGTTAAAATGGCTTTATTATATGGCTTCATAAAATTAGGAAGTAGGCTTCATAAAATTAGGAAGTAGTTGAAAAGCTACATCACCAACAAACACGTACGAATTTTTTTTAAAGTACTGTATTCTTCAATACTCCAGCATCTGACGCTCTGCCATTCACTCCTACGTCGACCATCATAAATTCGTAATTTGCATTTACAATACCCATTAGCAGAGTATCCTTTATAGTTGTAATAATAAGACCCAAAGTTAGCAGGCTTTTGGATTGACACATGCTAGCTATACATGCTTCACAAGCAGTAATTAAAATTCCATTGGCCTTCAAATTCCTTTGCAATCTGTTTCCGTCCTTCTCTAAATTGTGGAACCTAAAAAGAAAGGCAAAATGTATGTTTCTTATATTTACGAGTCAAATAAACAAATTAACATAATTAAATATTGTAAGCATAATCTCCACTCTTTTCATTAATTTGTTCATTTCTTATTTATTGCAGGAGCCGTTCCTTGAGGAAGACTCGAAAACTCAAGTGTTTATTACAAACACAGCGGAATCAACGGATCCTAGACCAGCCCTTTTTCCACAGAAAAAGAAAAGAAAAGGTCAGCCAGATGCCACCGAACAACTAGCGGTATTAGCAACAGAGTGCTTTAAGCGACCTCAGACAGAGGAGGACATCGTAGCTCAAAGTTGGGCTATAAAAATTGAAAAAGTTACGTCCGGACCAAAAACGTTTTGCTGAAAAAATTATAAATGACACACTCTTTGAAGCAGAAATGTGCACTTTGACAAGAGAAGGATTGCGTTTTGAAATGTATCAACGTCAGTCACCCTTTCCAGCTTCATCGTCATCGACTTCACCTCACTGAAATTATTTGAACAATTCAGGTTATAATCGGCAACGCTGACAGTTCTCCACACCGTGAAATCTCTTAAAATGAAGATGCTGTTAAGTTTTTCTCACCATTTACCTCAGTGTGAACCCACTTCATGATTATTAATCATTTTCATAGTTTTACTGTTCAATTCAAAAGTTATTAAATCTGATTTTGTTGTATCATAGAATATTGTAAAAAGAATTGCCTTGTTTGCCCTTGCATTTAGTTTACATTGTAATTCTTTTTTTCGATTTATTTATTATGTTGAAAATATAAATATAATAAAGAGAAAATAGATACATGACTGAATGTTTTCTTTTAGTACTTCGATAGTTGCTGAGCAGGTTTTTATTATAACGAGTTCCAATGCGTGGGGAGCAATTGGTAACATAAATCTCAAGTCTCCCCAATCCAAACCCAAAGCTTGGTACCAAAGAGTATGGGTAGCTTGTAAAAGTGGAAACTGATGCTAGCGTAGACACAAACAAAAACTATAACCGTCATCTAGCGTCTGGCGACACTTGAAATTTTTTTCAAGCTTCGTAATCGTTTTTTTTTGTCAGGAAAGGAGATCAGACACTTATACTATCCTAATTTTACCAATTACAATAAACAAATTAATTGTTGATCAGATTTTTTGTTACACTACTTTTTTATTACATTTTCTTGTTACCAATTAATCAGATTTTTTGTCTAAACTAGCACCAGTTCATCTTTTTATAATTTACCCACACTCTTTGCTTGGTACCATAATACGATGAAAAGTTTCCGAGTTGCAGGAGTCACCTCACTTATTTATGTCCTTCTCAGTTTTTTATGCCGAACTAACTTCAGTAAAATATCAAAACTCTCTTCTTCTATTTTAATGGAGTTCCTCTAGTCATCTTTTTTTACTCTTTTTCTTAATTTTATTTAACAAAACAAAACAAAAAAAATATGAATCATTTACAAATCCCAAGGCTGGGGAAAAAAAATTTACTTTTTGCTAACCCGTAGCTATTACCCATATAAACATTCATAGAAAAATCCTAAACTAAAGAAACAAAAAAAAAAGTCAAGTTCTCCCACACACCGCCAGGGCAACAACCATCATCAAAGTACAACTTATAATTTTTATACCAACTGCTCAGACCAATGAAGTTTCCTATTAAGGTTTTTTTTCACTTCAAGTCAACTAAGGTCAAGGCAAGAAGGTCGAGTCTGTGTTAGAATGCATTTAACAGATGTTTCACAGCAGAAACTTCACAAATCGAATTGAAAACTAAATTGAAAATAATTTTTGATCAAAATTGAAAGGTTGATTAAAGCATAATTGAAGGATGATTGAAATACACGCCTGGCGATTGACGAAACCGCTAGACCAAGCCGCTTGACCGTATAGGGTCAATTTAAGGGAATTCAATACCTTATAGCATTTTGTTAAACAGTTAAACAGTTTGTTTAACATTTTTTGTGGCTTGGTTTCAAACACATATTTGGAATTTAGTTGAATTCATTGGATTGTCCTACATCTTTTTTTTTTGGGGGGGGGGGGGTCTCTTAAAATCGCTTTTTGTTTGGGTCTTTTAATTATTGTTTTTTTTTCTTTGTTTTGTTGTGTGTGTGTGTGTGTGTGTGTGTTGAGTCTTTGAAAGGTTGAAATGCATTATATTGAAAATACTTTTCTTCTCTTTTTTAGTATTTGTGTCATTTCTGTTTTTCCCGCTTTTTTGCTGGCCATAGAGCCTTACGGTGGATCCGATGTTGAAGTGTTTTTGTCGTAAATTTATTGGTTGGATAAATTGATTGATTGATAAAAACATATTGCGATCCTCAGCGTTGGCTGACCGTCTCAAAGACAAAGGAATAGGAATGCAATTTCGATGATTTTTGTTCGTGAAAGCTATTTCAACAACAAAAATTAATCTTGTCTTTTATCAAACACAACGACGGAGACTACAATGCCTCTCCACATGCAAACAATAAAGAAGGTAATACAATGACAAAATTCAAAGATAGTGAATTCAGAAGAAAACTAAATATTTCAGCTTTACATACTTTTACACTGTTTTGTGTCCCTGGGGATGCCCATAGATATATAGCCGGATTATTCAGTTTTTTTTTCGGCAGTTGTATTTAAAATTTCATCATTGCATTACCTTCTCAAGTGTTTGTATCTTATCATGGTTGCAGCAGTAGCTACAACCTAGTAAAGACTGAACTACGACCCATAGTGACCAAACGTTTGAAAATGTGCTTTAAAAAATACTGCCTTGTGGTAAACATTTGCCAGTTTTAGCTGTATCAGGAATTATAACCACTATTTCGATTAATCTTTAAAATAAAATGTTAGCTTGGAAACAAAATTGTAGGAATTTTGAAAAAAAAAGCAATAAAATTTTTTGAAAATGGCTTCAAATGGAGAAGGAACGTACACCATTGGAATCGCTATTGTTGGAAACGCTATACAGTAATATTACAGCCCCTACCTTGAACAACTAGGGAAAACCACTTTTTTGCTTGGGTGGTACTGATGTGTCCTCGTTTTTTCTTCTTTTTTTTGTGACCACCGCGGGACAGTGGAACATCATAGAGAGTTGTTTGAATATGGCACTCAAAAAGTTCACTTTCGGTGCCATTTCTGGCATGGATTGACCGGGTAGAACTGAAAGGGTACTTGATACCATAATCTCCATAGTTGAATACCTTACATGTGAGGTTTGCAATCCCCCCTCGTGCATACTCCCCCTCCCAACCTTATTAATATTTTTAATGAGTCATCTACTGACTAACATAAGTAGCAGGCTGTTGCAACAGCTTAGGAAGTTGTTTAAGGTCCCATTTAAAAGCTATGTGTTTTTTTTTTATAAACTCTTCTTGATAACGCTATTCAAAAGATCCATATAGCACTCATTTTTGGTCTCATGTCTGGAATGAGAAGGCTAGGAAGCATGAAAAGAGTAACGTCATAGTCTCCATGGTCGAAAACCTTAATCCTGAGTTTACAATTCTCGCCCTTGTATACTCTACCCCCCCCCCCTAGTAAGTTTCATAAATCGTTGGTTGGCTAGCAGAAGTAGCAGACAACTGCAGCGTCGTAGCAGAAGTAGCAGACAACTGCAGCGTCGTAGAGAAATTTTTGACGGCTCATTCTGAAATTCTTGATATATTATATGTACTCTTTGTAAGTTTGTATCGATAATTCCATCATAAAGTGTCAAATGGCACTAAAAATGGCATTTTTGATGCTAATCCTAAAGCAAAAATGAAAGAAACCATAGAAAGCGTATCATAATAATCTGCATGGTAAAAAACAAGTAGCTAAAGGTTTACAATCCATAATTTTTAGTGCTGCCCTCTCTGCCCCTTTAGAAACCTAGCAAAGAGCAAACCGCAGCCCATACCAACAAAAAGTTTCAAAGCGCGGTTTGAAAAAAAAAAAAATGTCCAGTGAGAGCGTTTGAACCTGGTTCAGAAATTTTAACTGTTATTTGATTAATTTTAATAATAAAAGTTTGTTTTTTATAATAAAAGTTTTAATAATATAAGTTTGTTACGAAAGAGTATTTCACAAACAACAATGTGTTTTGTCTTTAATTTTCAAAAATCCCGAGGAAAATAAACCCCTTAAACTCTTTTTAGAGAAAATTCCTGACTTCTTAGGGGAAGTTTAACATGGATTTGAAGTAGAACTTATTTATTAACATTTTCCTAAATTTGTAGAATTCTTTAAAAACTAGCGCTTTACCGAAAACTGATCTTACTTGCGGTTCAGATAGAATTAAAAATGTATTCTAAAATTTACTCACTTCAGTGTCGGTGAAAGGCTATTGAAAGCCTTATAAATTCATCGCTTATTTTCTTTGGAGTGCTTAAGCATTTAAGGTCTGGTCCTAATCATCTTAGGGCTATAACGTCCATAACGTCTCGCTTTCTAGGGCTATAATGAGAAAAAGGTTGAGATGTCAATGTAACGTTCTGCAGATGAAGGATGACAGATTGCCAAAGATGGTCCTTTTCAACCGACCATCTAGGGCCAAAGGAAAAGCAGGCTGTCTCCGAATAGGACGAGAGGCAGTCGTAATTAAGGTTTAAAGGAAATTGGAACTTCTTGGGAGGGTGCAAAGAGGGAGGCTTTAAGTAGATTGGGATATAGGAGGAGCGTGCATAGCTGTGTTGGCCTCGGGCGGCTTTGAAACTACATCGATTTGTTAGTAGTGGTAGTAGCAATAATCGTATTTTCTTGCGTCGATTTATATGTTTTCTGTAAAGCTCTCGTTTTTCAGAATTCTACAAATTTAGGAATCAAATTTCAAATCATGAAAAAGTTTAGACATCTTCCTTTTCTTAGGCTCGAGGGTAAAACAGGCATAGTAAAAATTATAGTGTGATATTTCATTTAAAAACTCTTGATGTGTTAACTTACTTGCGATGTATACATAGCAAAGAGTTACCACCCCCTTAAAGTTCATTTTGTCTGCAGTTTAAGTTTTTGATTTTTTTACTTTCTTGAAATTTTAATAATTTATTATAAGACGTTTGGCAGTCATTTTTTTTCAGTTTATGCAAGGTTTGATGGTGACAGGTTAAGTTAGGTTGGGCTAGGTTTCTAACCTATTTCTGATATTTATAATCAAGTTTAACCTTATCTAACCTAAAGTAATATAACCTAACTTTTACCATCAACGATTCCGTAAGACTGAAGAAGCTGACTCGCAAAGCTAATTGACTCCAAGCAGAATAAAGGAATTTCGGACATTCACCGGTGAATGTCGACATTAACCAGATTTCGGAAATTAACGGTAATATATTTTCAGAATTACGTTTCAAAAATTTCCTTGGCATTTTATCCAAAAGGGGTGGAAAAACGTGCGAAAAAGGAAAATATTTTATCTCTTAAGAAACTTTAGATTATTATCCAAAGAAAGAATCTTTGAAAAAAAAAAAAAAAAAAATTAGCTTATTATCCAAAAGAAAGAATAAATAAAATCATAATTCTGGATTATGGTTGCTGCGGTGAGGCGGTGAGTTTGTTACTAGTTGTAGTTGTATTACTAGTGTAGTTGTTATTAGTTACTAGTTGTATAATTCTGGCTTAGTAATAGAATATGTTTGAGATAAATGAATCTAATGATGTAAGTATCTATTCTTTTCATTGTAAGGTACAGCTGTTGGCTTGTCGCAAAATCGCATGTTTCGTAGGGGAGGTAAGCCTTAACGAATCTATTTCTGCTTCCCACGATCAGAATTCATAACCACATCCGTGACTGCCATTCCTACAAATAAATAAGAAGTATATCATAGTTTTTGTTTTTCAAGCCTCAATGGGGCCAAGGTTACCAGCCCAGTCTTTGATTCGAAGCCAGTGAGCAGTACCAAACATAAATTGAGTTTGAATTTAAAAAAAAAGAAGAAAAACAGAGAGAAAAGTAAGAACATATTTTACTCTTCTATTTTATAATTTTATTTTTCTGAGGGGGTTTTACTCTAAGATTTTTTTCCGATGGGGTTTTACACTTAAAAAAAAGTAAAAAAAACGGATACAAAACTTGTCTATATCCATTTTTGTTACGTTTTTTTACCAGTCAAACAAACATTTCGGGGAGGGGGAGGGGGTTCAAACCCCCGTAACCCACCCTCTGGGTGCGGCCTTGGTGTGCCTATTGTTGCAGTCTTGAGGATAAATCAGCTCTGCTAAGAGCTAAATAAAAACGAAAAAGGAAGTTGTCTTCAATTTTTAATGTAAAAGACGTCCAATATAGGTGGATATGCAGTTTTTAATACTTAGCAGGCGCCAAGTTAAAGAATAAAGAATTTTTGTTAAAAATATGCAGAAAATGAGCAAAAAACATATATTATGGAGCTCTAGAAAGTGTAACTTTCCTAAATACTGTAGCAAACGACAAACACTGACATTAATTCGGTGTAAACTGGATAAAAAAAGGGGGATTGAATGAATAAAACTATGTAAGAATATAACCCTAATATCTTGTCATTAAATAGGAATTGAAAAAAATTATATATGCCATGAACAGCTAAAAATCTAAACTATGTTTTATTATGTATATTATTAGAATTCTTCAGGATTAAACACTTCAAAATATTCCTTAATGAAAATCACACTATCAGATTCAGCGTATCAGAGGACCCTACTTTAGAAGTTTCAAGCTCCTATCTGCAAAAATGTGGAATTTTGTATTTTTTGCCATAAGAAAGATCACACATGCGTGTAAATTTTTTTTCCCAGGGGTGATCGTATCGACGCAGTCGTCCTAGAATATCGCGGGAGGGCTCATTCGAATGGAAATTAAAAGTTCTAGTACCCTTTTTAAGTGACAAAAAATGGAGGGTACTAGGCCCCTTCCCACGCTCATTTTTTCCCAAAGTCACCCAATTAAAATTTTGAGATAGCCATTTTGTTCAGCATGGTCAAAAATATAATAAATTTGTCTTTTAGGATGACTTAACTCCCCAAAGTCCTCGGGGGGAGCGCTGAAAGCTATAAACTTTACCCAATATTTACAAATAGTGTTGGTTATTAGTAGGAGGGACCCGATAGATCCAGACGGGAGTGACGTCACAGTCAGATTATTGATCTACGAAGGGGACATACTTCTGAGAAATTGATTTGCAAAATCGACGGGGAATTATCGATCCGCTAACGGGACAGGATCACGTGTCTTTTTCAAGGTCAATCAGGGGATGTTTCTAAGCGTATTGATCTACGAAGGGGAAGTAGTTTTCTGAGAAATTGATTTGTATTTTCGACTGGGACAAGAAACATAAGGGGAATTCATGTCGTGGAATTGATTTGTATTTTCGACTGGGACAAGAAACATAAGGGGATTTCATGTTGTTCTGTCGTGGTTTACCTTGTCACTGTTGCATTCTCTTGATGTTTCAAAGATCATTTTGGATTTCTTTCGTTGAAATGTAAGAGTTAGAATATTTCAGTAGTGTTCATCGTGGTTTACCTTGTCACTGTTACATTCTCTTGATGTTTCAAAGTTCATTTTGGTTTTTTTTTTCATTGAAATGCAAGAATTGGAATATTTCAGTAGTGTTTTGTCGCAGTTTACCTTGTCATTGTTACATTTTTAAGATGTTTCAAATTCATTTTGGATTTTTTTTCGTTGAAATGTAAGAGTTGGAAAATTTATATAGTGTTTCGTCGTGGTTTACCTTGTCACTGTTACATTCTCTTGATTTTTCAAAGTTCATCTTGGATGTTTTTTCATTTAAATGTAAGAGTTGGAATATTTCAGTAGTGTTTTGTCGTGGTTTACCTTGTTACTGTTACATTCTCTTGATGTTTCAAAGTTCATTTTGGATTTTTTTTCATTGAAATGTAAGAGTTGGAATATTTAAGTAGTGTTTTGTCATGGTTTACATTGTCACTGTTACATTCTCTTGATGTTTCAAAGTTCATTTTGGATTTTTTTTTCGTTGAATTGTAAGTGTTGGAATATTTCAGTAGTATTTTGTCGTGGTTTACCATATCACCGTTACATTTTGAAGATGTTTCAAAGTTCATTTTGGATTTTTTTCGTTGAAATGTCAGAGATGGTATTTTCAGTAGTGTTTTGTTGTGGCTTACCTTGTCACTGTTACATTCTGAAGATGTTTCAAAGTTCATTTTGTTTTTTTTTTTGTTGAAGTTTAAGAGTTAGAATATTTCAGTAGTGTTTTGTCGTGGTTTACCAAGTCACTGTTACATTCGGAAGATATTTCAAAGTTCATTTTAGATTTTTTTTTTCGTTGAAATGTAAGAGTTGGAATATTTCAGTAGTGCTTTGTCGTGGTTTACCTTGTCACTGTTACATTCTCATGATGTTTCAAAGTTCATTTGGATTTTTTTTTGTTGAAATGTAAGAGTTGGTATATTTCAGTAGTGTTTTGTCGTGGTTTATCTTGTCATTGTTACATTTTCTTGATGTTTCAAAGTTCATTTTAGATTTTTTTTTTCGTTGAAATGTAAGAGTTGGAATATTTCAGTAGTGTTTTGTCATGGTTTACATTGTCACTGTTACATTCTCTTGATGTTTCAAAGTTCATTTTAGATTTTTTTTTTTCGTTGAACTGTAAGAGTTGGAATATTTCACTAGTGTTTTGTCGCGGTTTACCTTGTCACTGTTACATTCTCTTGATGTTTCAAAGTTCATTTTGGATTTCATTCGTTGAAATGTATGAGTCGGAATATTTCAGTAGTGTTTCGTCATGGTTTACCAAGTCACTGTTACATTCTCTTGATGCTTCAAAGTTCATTTTGGATTTTTTTCATTGAAATGTAAGAGTTGGATTATTTCAGTAGTGTTTTGTCGTGGTTTACATTGTCATTGTTACATTCTCTTGATGTTTCAAAGTTCATTTTGGATTTTTTTCATTGAAATGTAAGAGTTGGAACATTTCATTAGTGTTTTGTCGTGGTTTACCTTGTCACTGTTACATTCTCTTGATGTTTCAAAGTTCATTTTGATTTTTTTTTTTTCGTTAAAATGTAAGAGTTTGAATATTTCAGTAGTGTTTTGTCGTGATTTACCTTGTCATTGTTATATTCTCATGATGTTTCGAAGTTCATTTTGGATTTTTTTTTGTTGAAATGTAAGAGTTGGAATATTTCAGTAGTGTTTTGTCATGGTTTACATTGTCACTGTTACATTCTCTTGATGTTTCAAAGTTCATTTTTGGATTTTTTTTTTCGTTGAACTGTAAGAGTCGGAATATTTCACCAGTGTTTTATCGTGGTTTACCTTGCCACTGTTACATTCTCTTGATGTTTCAAAGTTCATTTTGATTTCATTCGTTGAAATGTATGAGTTGGAATATTTCAGTAGTATTTTGTCGTGGTTTACCTTGTCACTGTTACATTCTCTTAATGTTTCAAAATTCATTTTGGACTTTTTTTATTCGTTGAAATGTAAGAGTTGGAATATTTCAATAGTGTTTTGTCGTGGTTTACTATGTCACTGTTACATTCTCTTGATGTTTCAAAGTTCATTTTGGATTTTCTTTTCATTGAATTGTAAGAGTTGGAATATTTCAGTAGTGTTTTGTCGTAGTTCACCTTGTCACTGTTACATTCTTTTGATGTTTCAAAGTTCATTTTGGATTTTTTTCGTTGAAATGTAAGAGTTGTTACATTCTCATGATGTTTCAAAGGTCATTTTGGATTCTTTTTTGAAATGTAAGAGTTGGAGTATTTCAGTAGTGTTTTGTCATGGTTTGCATTGTCACTGTTATATTCTCTTAATGTTTCAAAGTTCATTTTGGATTTTGTTCGTTTAACTGTAAGTGTTGGAATATTTCACTATTGTTTTGTCGTGGTTTATCCTGTGACTGTTACATTCTCTTGATGCTTCAAAGTTCATTTTGGATTTCATTCGTTGAAATGTATGAGTTGGAATATTTCAGTAGTAATGGTTTACCATGTCGCTGTTACATTCTCTTTATGTTTCAAAGTTCATTTTAGATTTGTTTTCGTTGAAATGTAAGAGTTTGAAGATTTCAGTAGTGTTTTGTCACGGTTTACATTGTCACTGTTACATTCTCATGATATTTCAATGTTCATTTTGGATTTTTTCGTTCAAACGTAAGAATTAGAGTATTTCAGTAGTGTTTTGTCGTGGTTTACTTTGTCACTGCTACATTCTCATGATATTTCAAAGTTTATTTTGGATTTTGTTTTGTTGAAATGTAAGAGTTGGAATATTTCAGTACTATTTTGTCGTGATTTACCTTGTCACTGTTACATTCTGAAGATGTTTCAAAGAGTGGCGTGCCACTCTAAGTGAACCTAAATTATCCCAACTTTTTGCGTATCTCTCTCACTATGATTGTGTGTTTGAGCAGGTGTCTTACATTACAACGAAAAAAATCCAATGAACTTTGAAATATCACGGGAATTTAGCAGTGACAAGGTAAACCACGACAAAACACTACTGAAATATTCCAACTCTTACATTTGAACGAAAAAAATCAAAAATGAATTTTGAAATATCACGAGAATGTAAGAGTGACGATGTACACCGTGACAAAACACTACTGAAATATTCCAACTCTTACATTTCAACGAAAGAAATCTAAAATGAACTTTGAAACATCAAGAGAATGTAACAGTGACAAGGTAAAGTGCGTCAAAACACTACTGAAATATTCCAACTCTTACATTTCAATGAAAAGAAAATCCAAAATGAACTTTTAAACATCATGAGAATGTAACAGTGACAAGGTAAACCACAACAAAACACTACTGAAATATTCTAACTCTTACATTTCAACGAAAAAAAAATTTAAAATGAACTTTGAAAAATCAAGAGAATGTAACAGTGACAAGGTAAAGCACGACAAAACACTACTGAAATATTCAAACTCTTACATTTCAACGAAAAAAAAATCCAAAATGAACTTTGAAACATCTTCAGAATGTAACAGTGACAAGGTAAACCACGAGAAAAGGCTACTGAAATATTCCAACTCTTACAGTTCAATGAAAAAAAAAATCAAAAATGAACTTTGAAACATCTTCAGAATGTAACAGTGACAAGATAAACCACGACAAACACTACTGAAATATTCAAACTCTTACATTTCAACGAAAGAAATCCAAAATGAACTTTAAAAAATCAAGAGCATGTAACAGTGACAAGGCAAACCACGACAAAACACTACTGAAATATTCCAACTCTTACATTTCAATGAAAAAAAAATCTAAAATGAACTTTTAAAAATCAAGAGAATGTAACAGTGACAAGGCAAACCACGACAAAACACTCTTGAAATATTCCAACTCTTACATTTCAATGAAAAAAAAATCTAAAATGAACTTTGAAACATCAATAGAATGTAAAAGTGACAAGGTAAACCACGACAAAACACTACTGAAATATTCCAACTTTTACATTTCAACGAAAAAAAAAATCCAAAATGAACTTTGGAACAATAAGAGAATGTAACAGTGACAAGGTAAATCACGACAAAACACTACTGAAATATTCCAACTCTTACATTTCAAGGAAACAAAAAGTCCAAAATGAACTTTGAAACATTAAGAGAATGTATCAGTGACAATGTAAACCATGACAAAATACTACTGAAATATTCCAATTCATGCATTTCAACGAATGAAATCCAAAATGAACTTTGAAACGTCCAGAATATGTAACAGTGACAATGTAAACCATGACAAAACACTACTGAAATATTCCAACGCTTATATTTCAACAAAAAAAAAAATCCAAAATCAACTTTGAAACATCATGAGAATGTAACAGTGACAAGGTAAACCACGACAAAACACTACTGAAATATTCCAACTTTTACATTTCAACGAAAAAAAAAATCCAAAATGAACTTTGGAACAATAAGAGAATGTAACAGTGACAAGGTAAACCACGACAAAACACTACTGAAATATTCCAACTCTTACATTTCAAGGAAACAAAACGTCCAAAATGAACTTTGAAACATTAAGAGAATGTATCAGTGACAATATAAACCATGACAAAATACTACTGAAATATTCCAATTCATACATTTCAACGAATGAAATCCAAAATGAACTTTGAAACGTCCAGAATATGTAACAGTGACAATGTAAACCATGACAAAACACTACTGAAATATTCCAACGCTTACATTTCAACAAAAAAAAAAATCCAAAATCAACTTTGAAACATCATGAGAATGTAACAGTGACAAGGTAAACCACGACAAAACACTACTGAAATATTCCAACTTTTACATTTCAACGAAAAAAAAATCCAAAATGAACTTTGGAACAATAAGAGAATGTAACAGTGACAAGGTAAACCACGACAAAACACTACTGAAATATTCCAACTCTTGCATTTCAAGGAAACAAAACGTCCAAAATGAACTTTGAAACATTAAGAGAATGTATCAGTGACAATGTAAACCATGACAAAATACTACTGAAATATTCCAATTCATACATTTCAACGAATGAAATCCAAAATGAACTTTGAAACGTCCAGAATATGTAACAGTGACATTGTAAACCATGACAAAACACTACTGAAATATTCCAACGCTTACATTTCAACAAAAAAAATCCAAAATGAACTTTGAAACATCATGAGAATGTAACAGTGACAAGGTAAACCACGGCAAAAAACTACTGAAATATTCCAACTCTTACATTTTAACGAAAAAACAAAATCTAAAATGAACTTTGAAACATCAACAGAATGCTTACATTTCAACAAAAAAAAATCCAAAATGAACTTTGAAACATGATGAGAATGTAACAGTGACAAAGTAAACCACGGAAAAAACTACTGAAATATTCCAACTCTTACATTTAAACGAAAAAAAAAAATCTAAAATGAACTTTGAACCATCAACAGAATGTAACAGTGACAAGGTAAACCACGACAAAACACTACTGAAATAATTCAACTCTTACATTTCAACGAAAAAAAAAAATCAAAAATGAATTTTGAAGCATCAAGAGAATGTAACAGTGACAAGGTAAACCACGAGAAAACAGTACTGAAATATACCATCTCTTACATTTCAACGAAAAAATCCAAAATGAACTTTGAAACATCAAGAGAATGTAACAGTGACAAGGTAAACCACGACGAACACTACTGAAATATTCCAACTCTTACAGTTCAACGAAAAAAATCAAAAATGAACTTTGAAACATCTTCAGAATGTAACAATGACAAGGTAAACCATTTGAAACATCAAGAGAATGTAACAGTGAGAAGGTAAACCACGAAAAAAAACACTACTGAAGTATTCCAATTTGAACAAAAAATCCAAAATGAACTTTGAAACATCAAGAGAATGTAACAAAGACTATTCCAACTCTTACATTTCAACGAAAAAAAAAAAAAAATCCAAAATGAACTTTGAAAAGATCAAGAGAATGTAACAGTGACAAGGTAAACCACGACAAACACTACTGAAATATTCCAACTCTTACATTTAAACAAAAAAATATCTAAAATGAACTTTGAAACATCAAAAGAATGAAACATTCCAACTCTTGCATTTCAACGAAAAAAAATCCAAAATAAACTTTGAAACATCAAGAGAATGTAACAGTGAAATGGTAAACCACGACAAAACACTAATGAAATATTCCAACTCTTACATTTCAACGAAAAAAATCCAAAATATATTTTGAAGCATCAAGAGAATGTAACAGTGACAAGGTAAACCACGACGAACACTGCTGAAATATTCCAACTCTTACATTTAAACGAAAGAAATCCAAAATGATCTTTGAAACATCAAGAGATTGTAACAGTGACAAGGTAAACCATGACAAAACAGTACTGAAATATTCCAACTCTTACATTTCAAGGAAAAAAAAAATCTAAAATGAACTTTGAAACATCAAGAGAATATAACAGTGACAAGGTAAACCATGACAAAACACTACTGAAATATTCCAACTCTTTCATTTCAATGAAAAAAAAAATCTAAAATGAACTTTGAAACATCAAGAGAATGTAACAGTGACAAGGTAAACCATGACAAAACAGTACTGAAATATTCCAACTCTTACATTTCAAGGAAAAAAAAATCTAAAATGAACTTTGAAACATCAAGAGAATATAACAGTGACAAGGTAAACCATGACAAAACACTACTGAAATATTCCAACTCTTTCATTTCAATGAAAAAAAAAAATCTAAAATGAACTTTGAAACATCAAGAGAATGTAACAGTGACAAGGTAAACCACGACAAAACACTACTGAAATATTCTAACTCTTACATTTTAACGAAAAAAAAATCCAAAATAAACTTTGAAACATCGAGAGAACGTAATAGTGACAAAGTAAACCATGACAAAACACTACTGAAATATTCCAACTCTTACATTTCAATGAAAAAAAAAATCCAAAATGAACTTTGAAACATCTTCAGAATGTAACAGTGACAAGGTAAAAGGACGAAAAACACTAATGAAATAATCCAACTCTTGCATTTCAACGAAAGAAAAAATCCAAAATGAACATTGGAACATCTTCAGAATTTAACAGTGACAAGGTAAACCACGAGAAAACAGTAATGAAATATTCCAACTCTTACAGTTCAATGAAAGAAATCAAAAATGAACTTTGAAACATCTTCAGAATGTAACAGTGACAAGATAAACCACGACAAACACTACTGAAATATTCAAACTCTTACATTTCAACGAAAGAAATCCAAAATGAACCTTTAAAAATCAAGAGAATGTAACAGTGACAAGGCAAACCACGGCAAAACACTACTGAAATATTCCAACTCTTTCATTTCAATGAAAAAAAATCTAAAATGAACTTTGAAACATCAAGAGAATTTAACAGTGACAAGGTAAACCACGACAAAACACTACTGAAATATTCTAACTCTTACATTTTAACGAAAAAAAATCCAAAATAAAATTTGAAACATAAATGGAATGTAACAGTGACAAGGTAAACCACGACAAAACACTACTGAAATATTCCAACTCTTACATTTCAACGAAAAAAAAAAAAATCAAAATGAACTTTGAAACAATAAGAGAATGTATCAGTGACAATGTAAACCATGACAAAACACTACTGAAATACTCCAACGCTTACTTTTCAACAAAAACAAAAATCCAAAATGAACTTTAAAACATCATGAGAATGTAACAGTGACAAGCTAAACCACGACAAAAAAACTACTGAAATATTCCAACTCTTACATTTCAACAAAAAAAAAATCCAAAATGAACTTTGAAACATCATGAGAATGTAACAGTGACAAGGTAAACCACGACAAAACACTACTGAAATATTCCAACTCTTACATGTCAACCGAAAAAAAAAAAATCTAAAATGAACTTTGAAACATCAAGAGAATGTAACAGTGACAAGGTAAACCACGACAAAACACTACTGAAATATTCCAACTCTTACATTTCAACGACAAAAAAATTCAAAATGAACTTTGAAATATCTTCAGAATGTAGCAGTGACTTGGTAAACCACGACAAAACACTACTGAAATATTCCAACTCTTACACTTCAACGAAAAAAAAATCCAAAATGAACTTTGAAACATCAAGAGAACGTAATAGTGACAAAGTAAACCATGAAAAAACACTACTGAAATATTCCAACTCTTACATTTCAATGAAAAAAAAAATCCAAAATGAACTTTGAAACATCAAGAGAATGTAACAGTGACAATGTAAACCAGGACAAAACAATACTGAAATATTCCAACTCTTACATTTCAATGAAAAACATCCGAGATGAACTTTAAAAAATCAAGAGAATGTAACAGTGACAAGGTAAACCACGACGAAACACTATTGAAATATTCCAACTATTACATTTCAAAGAAAAAAATCCATAATGAACTTGAAATATCTTAAGAATGTAACAGTGACAAGGTAAACTGCGACAAAACACTACTGAAATATTCCAACTCTTGCATTTGAATGTAAAAAAAAAATCCAAAATGAACTTTGAAACATCAAGTGAATGTAACAGTGACAAGGTAAACCAAGACAAAACACTACTGAAATATTCCAACTCTTACATATCAAGGCAAAAAAATGAACTTTGAAACATCAAGAGAATGTAATAGTGAGAAGATAAACCACGACAAAACACTACTGACATATTCCAAGTCTTACTTTATAACGAAAAAAAAAATCAAAATGAACTTTGAAACATCTTCAGAATGTAACAGTGACATTGTAAAGCACGACAAAACATTACTGAAATAATCCAACTCTTACATTTCAACGAAAAAAATCCCCAATTAACTTTGAAGCATCAAGAGAATGTAACAGTGACAAGGTAAACCACGAGAAAACACTACTGAAATATTCCAACTCTTACAGTTCAACGAAATAATCAAAAATGAACTTTGAAACATCTTCAGAATGTAACAGTGACAAGGTAAACCATTTGAAACATCAAGAGAATGAAATAGTGAGAAGGTAAACCACGACAAAACACTACTTAAATATTCCAATTTGAACGAAAAAAAATCCAAAATGAACTTTGAAACATCAATAGAATGTAACAAAGACTATTCCAACTCCTACATTTCCACCAAAAAAAAAAAAATCCAAATGAACTTTGAAAAGATCAAGAGAATGTAACAGTGACAAGGTAAACCACTACAAACACTTTCTGAAATATTCCTACTCTTACATTTCAACAAAGAATATCTAAAATGAACTTTGAAACATCAAGAGAATGTAACAGTGACAAGGTAAACCCCGACAAAACACTACTGAAATATTCCAACTCTTACATTTCAACAAAAAAAAATCTAAAATGAACTTTGAAACATGAAGAGAATGTAACAGTGACATGGTAAAACACGACAAAACCCTACTGAAGTATTCCAACTCTTACATTTCAACGAAAAAAAAATCCAAAATGAACTTTGAAACATCAAGAGAATGTAACAGCGAAAACGTAAACCACGACAAAACGCTACTGAAATCATTCAACTCTTACATTTCAACGAAAAAAATCCAAATGAAGTTTGAAGCATCAAGAGAATGTAACAGTGACAAGGTAAACCACGAGAAAACAGTACTGAAATATGCCAACTCTTACATTTCAACGAAACAAAACCAAAATGAACTTCGAAACATCTTCAGAATGTAACAGTGACAAGATAAACCACGACGAACACTACTGAAATATTCCAACTCTTACAGTTCAACGAAAAAAAAAATCAAAAATTAACTTTGAAACATCTTCAGAATGTGACAATGACAAGGTAAACCATTTGAAACATCAAGAGAACGTAACAGTGAGAAGGAAAACCACGACAAAACACAACTGAAATATTCCAATTTGAACGAAAAAAATCCAAAATGAACTTTGAAACATCAAGAGAATGTAACAGTGACAAGGTAAACCACGACAAAACACTACTGAAATATTCCAACTCTTACATTTCAACAAAAAAAAAATCTAAAATGAACTTTGAAACATCAAGAGAATGTAACAGTGACAAGGTAAACCAAGACAAAACACTACTGAAATATTCCAACTCTTACATTTCAACAAAAAAATCTAAAATGAACTTTGAAACATCAAGCGAATGTAACAATGACAAGGTAAACCACGACAAAACACTACCGAAATATTCCAACTCTTACATTTCAACGAAAAAAATCCAAAATGAACTTTGAAACATCAAGAGAATGTAACAGTGACAAGGTAAACCACGACAAAACACTACTGAAATAATTCAACTCTTACTTTCCAACGAAAAAATCCAAAATGAATTTTGAAGCATCAAGAGAATGTAACAGTGACAAGGTAAACCACGACAAAACACTACTGAAATATTCCAACTCTTTCATTTCAATGAAAAAAATCCAAAATGAACTTTGAAACATCAAGAGAATGTAACAGTGACAAGGTAAACCACGACAAAACACTACTGAAATAATTCAACTCTTACATTTCAACGAAAAAAAATCCAAAATGAATTTTGAAGCATCAAGAGAATGTAACAGTGACAAGGTAAACCATGACAAAACACTACTGAAATATTCCAACTCTTACATTTCAACGAAAAAATCCAAAATGAAATTTGAAACCTCAATAGAATGTAAAAGTGACAAGGTAAACCACGACAAAACACTACTGAAATATTCCAACTCTTACATTTCAACGAAAAAAAAATCCAAAATGAACTTTGGAACAATAAGAGAATGTAACAGTGACAAGGTAAACCACGACAAAACACTACTGAAATATTCCAACTCTTACATTTCAAGAAAAAAAGTCCAAAATGAACTTTGAAACATTAAGAGAATGTATCAGTGACAATGTAAACCATGACAAAACATTACTGAAATATTCCAATTCATACATTTCAACGAATGAAATCCAAAATGAACTTTGAAAATCAAGAGAATGTAAAAGTGACAAGGTAAACCAAGACAAAACACTAATGAAATATTCCAACTCTTATAGTTCAACGAAAAAAAAAATCCAAAATGAACTTTGAAACATCAAGAGAATGTAACAGTGACAATGTAAACCATGACAAAACACTACTGAAATATTCCAACGCTTACATTTCAACAAAACAAAATCCAAAATGAACTTTGAAACATCATGAGAATGTAACAGTGACAAGGTAAACCACAGCAAAAATCTACTGAAATATTCCATCTCTTACATTTTAACGAAAAAAAAAAAAATCTAAAATGAACTTTGAAACATCAACAGAATGTAACAGTGACAAGGTAAACCACGACAAAACACTACTGAAATAATTCAACTCTTACATTTCAACGAAAAAAATCCAAAATGAATTTTGAAGCATCAAGAGAATTTAACAGTGACAAGGTAAACCACGAGAAAACAGTACTGAAATAAACCAACTCTTACATTTCAACGAAAAAAATCCAAAATGAACTTTGAAACATCAAGAGAATGTAACAGTGACAAGGTAAACCACGACGAACACTACTGAAATATTCCAACTCTTACAGTTCAACGAAAAAAAAAATCAAAAATGAACTTTGAAACATCTTCAGAATGTAACAATGACAAGGTAAACCATTTGAAACATCAAGAGAATGTAACAGTGAGAAGTTAAACCACGACAAAACACTACTGAAATATTCAAATTTGAACAAAAAATCCAAAATGAACTTTGAAACATCAAGAGAATAAAACAAAGACTATTCCAACTCTTACATTTCAACAAAAAAAAAAAATCCAAAATGAACTTTGAAAAGATCAAGAGAATGCAACAGTGACAAGGTAAACCACGATAAACACTACTGAAATATTCTAACTCTTACATTTAAACAAAAAAATATCTAAAATGAACTTTGAAACATCAAAATAATGTAACAGTGACAAGGTAAACTACGACAAAAAACTACTGAAATATTCCAACTCTTACATTTCAACAAAAAAAAATCCAAAATAAACTTTGAAACATCAAGAAAATGTAACAGTGACATGGTAAACCACGACAAAACACTAATGAAATATTCCAACTCTTACATTTCAACGAAAAAAATACAAAATGAACTTTGAAACATCAAGAGAATGTAACAGTGATAAGGTAAACCACGACAAAACACTACTGAAATAATTCAACTCCTACTTTTCAACGAAAAAAATCCAAAATGAATTTTGAAGCATCTAGAGAATGTAACAGTGACAAGGTAAACCACGAGAAAACACTACTGAAATATGCCAACTCTTACATTTCGAGGGAAAAAAAATCCAAAATGAACTTTGAAACATCAAGAGGATGTAACAGTGCCAAGGTAAACCACGACGAACACTACTGAAATATTCCAACTCTTACATTTAAACGAAAGAAATCCAAAATGATCTTTGAAACATCAAGAGAATGTAACAGTGACAAGGTAAACCACGACAAAACAGTGCTGAAATATTCCAACTCTTACATTTCAAGGAAAAAAATCTAAAACGAACTTTGAAACATCAAGAGAATGTAACAGTGACAAGGTAAACCACGACAAAACACTACTGAAATATTCAAACTCTTACATTTCAACGAAAAAAAAAAACCAAAATGAACTTCGAAACATCTTCAGAATGTAACAGTGACAAGGTAAAAGGACGAAAAACACTAATGAAATAATCCAACTCTTGCATTTCAACGAAAGAAAAAATCCAAAATGAACATTGGAACATCTTCAGAATGTAAGAGTGGCAAGGTAAACCACGAGAAAACACTACTGAAATATTCCAACTCTTACAGTTCAATGAAAAAAATCAAAATGAACTTTGAAACATCTTCAGAATGTAACAGTGACAAGATAAACCACGACAAACACTACTGAAATATTCAAACTCTTACATTTCAACGAAGGAAATCCAAAATGAACCTTTCAAAATCAAGAGAATGTAACAGTGACAAGGCAAACCACGACAAAACACTACTGAAATATTCCAACTCTTACATTTCAATGAAAAAAAAAAAATCTAAAATGAACTTTGAAACATCAAGAGAATGTAACAGTGACAAGGTAAACCACGACAAAACACTACTGAAATATTCCAACTCTTACATTTCAATGAAAAAAATCCAAAATAAACTTTGAAACATCAATAGAATGTAACAGTGACTAGGTAAACCACGACAAAACACTACTGAAATATTGCAATTCTTACATTTCAACGAAAAAATTCCCAAGTGAACTTTGGAACAATAAGAGAATGTATCAGTGACAATGTAAACCATGACGAAACACTACTGAAATAATCCAACGCTTACATTTCAACAAAAACAAAAATCCAAAATGAACTTTAAAACATCATGAGAATGTAACAGTGACAAGCTAAACCACGACAAAAAACTACTGAAATATTCCAACTCTTACATTTCAACGAAAAAAAAAAATCTAAAATGAACTTTGAAACATCAACAGAATGTAACAGTGACAAGGTAAACCACGACAAAACACTACTGAAATATTCAAACTCATACATTTCAACGAAAAAAAAATTCAAAATGAACTTTGAAATATCTTCAGAATGTAACAATGACTTGGTAAACCACGACGAAACACTACTGAAATATTCCAACTCTTACATTTCAACAAAAAATCCAAAATGAACTTTGAAACATCTTAAGAATGTAACAGTGACAAGGTAAACCACAAAAAAACACTACTGAAATATCCCAACTCTTACATATCAAGGAAAAAAAAAAATCCAAAATGAACTTTGAAACATCTTCAGAATGTAACAGTCATATGGTAAACCACGACAAAACACTATTGAAATATTCCAACTCTTACATTTCAACGAAAAAAAATCCGAAATGAATTTGAAACATCAAGAGAATGTAACAGTGACAAGGTAAACCACGACAAAACACTACTGAAATATTCCAACTCTTACATATTAAGGAAAAATCCAAAATGAACTTTGAAACATCAAGAGAATGTAACAGTGACATGGTAAACCTCGAAAAAACACTAATGGGGGGAGGGACTCAAAAAGTTGGGGGGGGGGGGGGGTGGGGCTTCTGTGTCTCAAGCACGCCAAAAAAAGTATTAAAAATGGGGGGGTCGCCCTGCGGCTGGCTGGGCTCGCTCTGCAAATCTTCTGCTCGGGACGCTCTTCTGGGCCGGGGCTCTCTGGGGTCCTTTGGGGTCCCAGGGGGAGGGGGCCCGTTGGGGACCGGGGGGGGGGGGGGAGGGGGTTCCTTCTATGTCTCAAGTGCGCCAAAAAAAGTGTAAAAAAATGGGGGGGGCCAATGATTTGGGCTGGGGCCCCTTTGGGGTTTTGGGGTAGGGGACTTTAAAACACTGTTCAAATGGAACTTGTAAATTATAGTGACCATAGAGTTTCACCCCAAATCATTTTCTAAAATGTCTCAAACTGTTTCGCCCAAAAAATCCCTAAAATGCCGATTAATTGGTTTCGCCCAAATAATCCCCTAAAAGTAATTCCTGCGTGTTCCTTTGTTTCGGCATCCCTGCGCTGTCGTATTTGAAATTCCCAGGAAACCATTTCCCGCGTAAAATATATACAATCTGTCTTGATCTCGTATGAATTTCTGAAAAAAATCTTAGGTGTTCCTAGTTACACTATTATGGCTTCGATAGAATATTAATATTTGTCTCTCAGACCTATAGACCAGAGAAGCCATATATTTAAATAGGAAAATCCCCTCATGTTTCTTGTCCCAGTCGATTTTGCAAATCATTACTCAGAAAACTACTTCCCCTTCGTGGATCAATACACTTAGAAACATCCCCTGATTGACCTTGAAAAAGACACGTGATCCTGTCCCGTTAGCGGATCGATAATTCCCCGTCGATTATGCAAACCAATTTCTCAGAAATATGTCCCCTTCGTAGATCAATAATCTTACTGTGACGTCACTCCCGTCTGTATCTATTGGGTCCCTCCTACTGTTATTGGGAAGTATACAACATTTTCAGGGGGGATTTTTATGGTTGTAGGGGGGGGGCTCGGAGATTATTTGGGAAGAATTTTTAATAGGGGAAGGGACATTGCTATGAAGAGGGGCCGCCAGATTTCCCAGCGTTATTTAAAAAAACGATCAGAAATTAAATAAAAAAACCAGTTTTTCAACTGAAAGTAAGGAGCAACATCAAAACTGAAAACGAACATAAATTATTACGTATATGATTTTGGTTCGCCCCCTTATCAATACCTCGCTCTTTAAGCCAAAGATTTTTCAGTACTTTCATAAGAGCTATTTATTCTAATTAACGGCCTTTGTGATTAAGGGGTCATTTTTATAAAATTGAAACAAAATTCGAACTTTAGCGTAAAGAGTGAGGTATTGACTAGGGGGCGAACCCCCTAATATACGTATTAAAAATATATGAATATAGAAATTCGTTACGTAAGTTAATTCGTAAGTTATGTATATTTATTACTAATAAAAACATTCGTAAAATAAAATTAAACAACTTTCGAGAAAGCCATTTAACCAAATAAAAGTAAAAACAATATGCAAATTTTGTTTTAATCATCCATGTACGGTGAGCTAAAATCAAAACCTGCATTAGTTCAAAAAATAAATAAACAAAAAAACAAGTTTTTTAACTGAAAGTAAGGAGCAACATTAAAACTTAAAACGAACACAAATTATTCCCGCATATGAAAGGGACTGTTCCCTCCTCAACGCCTCGCTCTTTACGCTAAAGTTATACTCTTTCTTAAAACGTTATTTTTTAAACAATAAAAAACTTTAGCGTAAACAGCGAGGCGTTGAGGAGGGGACAGCCCCTTTCATATGCGGAATAATTTCTGTTCGTTTTAAGTTCTAATATTGCTCTTCACTTTCAGTTAGAAATACTTGTTTAATTTTTCTTAATTTTGTCATACTCCCACTAGCCTAGATTTGTTCAACAGCAAACAGTTGTACCGCCCTAATGATTGTTGCAGTACTCGACTATAAGATGCAGGTAAATTACAGGGCAGGTAAATTGCTAGCTCTTTGCAGGGCCGTATCCAGGATACGGTTGTACCAGCAAACGGTTTGTACCGCCCTAATGACTTGTAGTACTCGACTATAAGATGCAGGTAAATTGGGCGGTACAATAATTTTGGTGTAAACAGGAAAAGTTAATGTTTTTTTCATGATTCAGTGTGGCAACAAGGAGAAACTTTACAAAACAAAAAAAATCGTAACAATTGTACAACAGCCAAAAGAAAAATTGTAGAAAATCCCCTGTTATCAGATGTGAATAGACCTGATATGGAGCCAGAGGACAAAAAAAGTTTTCATTTTGGCGCCCTAGCTCTTTTCAGGGCCGCATCCTGGATACGGTTGTACCAGAAAACGGTTGTACCGCCCTAATGACTGTTGTAGTACTCGACTATAAGATGCAGGTAAATTGGGCGGTACAATAATTTTTGTATAAACAGGAAAAGTTTATGTTTCTTTCATGATTCAGTATGGCAACAAGGAGAAACTTTACAAAACAAAAAAAAATCGTAACAATTGTATAACAGCCAAAAGAAAAATTGTATAAAATCCCCTGTTTTCAGGTGTGAATAGACCTGAGATGGAGCCAGGGGACAAAAAAAGTTTTTCATTTTGGCACCCTAGCTCTTTGCCGGGCCGTATCCAGGATTTTCATTCGGGGGTGATATTTTTCGGGAAGAGGGGGTTTATAAAACAAAAGTTTAAAAAAAAAAAAACCGCGACAAATACTTTTTTTAAATGCATCTTTGTTACGTTTTTACGAGTCGGACAAACATTATGGGGGAAGTCAAACCCCCTTCCCCCTTAGATACAGCCTCGGCTATTTCATTATGGCCCTAAAAAGTGGGGTTGAACTAGATTTTTCGCACGGCAGGCTGTCTGATATACGATTCTTTAAACAGTTTCTATAACCAATAGCGTTAATCCAATGAAATGTGGGTGGGGGAGGGGGTGCAAATGTCACCCACAGCCCCAAAACTGTCACCACTGCCCATAACTATCCTTAGAAAACTCTTCTAGAAATCATTGACAAGTCCTCCTCAGCCTTTAGAATTAATATTTTCGTAGTTTGCTGTTATTTTAAGTAAAAGCAGAAAAAAGGAAAAGAAAAAGCATAAAAGTCATATTTTTCCACCCCTCCCCCCTGTAAAATATGAAAATATGGGATGTCCCCGTTTGTTTTAAGCACAATGATAAGACGAACACCGCGAAAAAAAAGAATGGCTCAAAGAAAAAAAATATTAATTTAAAATTATGGACAATTCTGTATAAAGAAAAAAAAGAATAATCAGTAAAAGCACAGTCACGCCATCCAACAGGAGCTATGCTTCCATTAACCAAAGATCCTGCCGGAACGAAGGCATAAAACAGAAAATAACCTTAGTGTATACTGTTCTGTGAAGGCCAGGGAAAAATATTTTTTCCCCTTCCCAAGACACAAAATTACAGGCTCCCCACCAAAAAAAAAAATCCTGGAAAGTACAGCTTAATTCCCCAACTGTGATGTAAAAGAGGGCCTAATATCTTGTGATGGTCGCGAAAAGAACTCCGATTGTAAAAGTACCTCGGAGAGACATCAGCGACCCTTCGCATAACCTCACATGATTGACTAGGTGTTATGGACACTTACCAGTTATATAAAGAGGTAAATAGTCTACTTTCTAAGGAAGTAGAAAAGCCAAAAAAGAAGAAAAGAGTGAAAGCTTTATTTTTGCCTTCTACAAAATTATAGAAAACAGAATATCCTCTTTTTTGGGGCTCGGCGATGAAACGGGTATTCTATAAGATAAAATCTATAAGAAAAATCTATAAGAAATAAGAATAAAAATGACATTTTTTCGAAATTATATTTCAAGAAAAAGAATAATTCCTGCATTCAATAGGAGTTGTACTTTCATAGTTGTTTTTTTTTTTTTTCTTTTTCAATTAAAGTAAAAAAGTTATAAAGGAAGGAAAACTTCAAATCTATACATTCGCCTCCTGTAAAAATACAGAAAACATGGAATTTCCTTTTGTTTTAGGCTCGGCTATAAAACGGGTATGAATAAAAAACTAAAAAAAGAAGTAAAGGAAAAAGTATGTTTATTTAAAACTATGGGGAATTCTATGTCAAGAAAATGAAAATTCAGAAGAAGAAGAGTCACGTCATTCATTAGCAGTTATGTTGTCATAGTTTGCATTTTTAGGTCAACACCTTCGTTCACTGAACATAATTGGCATAAGTTTCAAATTTTTTTGGCTTTTGAACTTCTATCAAGTAAACAAGACATGTACTGATATTGAATATCTCTTAGTATTTGACAAAATAACAGGTGTCCAAAACCAAAAGAAATTTACTACATAATTCAGTTGTTTTGTTTAGAAATTATCAATAAGAATCAATGATACTCTAAAATGGACCATTATAGACGTGCTATCGAATATAAAAGGACTTCAATTATTGATCATTTGCATTTAAAAAAGATCTATGAAAAACTGAATATATTGGTGCGTTTATCTTATAAACATGCTTACACGTTTCAATACAGCCTTTTCATCTTGGGGCACCTGGGCCTAAGGAATCCTTACACCTGTATGCCCAATCTAAGCTTTATTCAGTTCTGTGTAAATGCGGTAGGGGGCTAATGGCCTACTGCCTACCTCCAAAATCTTTAAATCCTTATGGTGTCTCTATTATTGTTTGCATTTCCGTATAATTTCCATCATTTTTTTCACATTGACTTATAAGTTGTGCCCCCTCCCCATTTAAGCATTGGAAACGCTTTTACGATAAATTGCCGGGAATGGGTCAATCTGTTGCATCTGACTTTTCTCTTAGGGCCCGAGAAAGGCATGGAGTCCTTGTATTAATCTGACTTCATTGATCTCTGGGTATATATCTTCATAAGGCATTCTCGTAGGAGAAAGGCAGTGCATGGGTATAAGCCCGGATCGTTTTTTTTGTACAAGGTCAAGCTTCTTCTGATAAATTGTGCAATTGTGAATCAGTTTATGATTGGCAATTTCCTTAAAAAAAATCATTTGCACACACTTGCTAGAAGGGGGAGTTAGACCCTCCCCCCATCAACTCCTAAGCTTAGATATGCCACTGGCAAGAGAAAGAGGCAAGACATCAATAGGGGATATTCGGGTGGTTTTAATACTTCTAGTTTTGGCTTTTGTTGAATTTTATTCATCTTTTAAATTTGTTTTTTTATTAAGTTTTTTATTGGTTTGTTTTTTTTCACGTTGATCCTCCGTGTTGTTTTGGTTTTCTTTGTCTTTTCAAATTTTTTTGGGCATTTTCCTAGAAATTTTTCTGTTCCTACTGAAGAAGAGAGGCGAATGTACTTCCAAAATATTCGCTTTGTTTTTCAGTATTTTCGTTTGGCCTTAAAAAATCCAGTTTTGATCCTTTTTCTTTGTATTAGGGGGGGGGGTTCAAAAAAGGACTTTGATTGAACGAAAATAGAGATTCGGGATTAGTTTTAGAAAGGACCTCTATAAAGCTCCCTAATGTTATAAAGTAGTTGCTAGAATGGAACTTCAGCACAATCCTTGCACGTCTCACGTCTCATGGGATTCCAAGGGGTGTAGACATAGAAAAATGTTGTGAATCCCTGTGCTAGGTGAAGTGAGAACTAACTACTTAACTTCTATAAATCTTTAAGAGAAATAGATTGTGAAGTTAGAAGTTTCCATTCCCCCCTTGGTGCTCCTAAGGACATTAGCTACCCAGCCCACCAGATGTTACGAGAATTTATCCCAATTACTACCGATCGAAGAACTTGAAATTCCCTACTTGAGGGTGGAAAGAGACTAGGAAAACCTATAATCAAATTCCTTAGCAACTCGGCGAAACTTGGCTGCAATAGCAAAAGAAAAAATAAATGAGAAAGGTCAAGATTGATATATGCATGTTGTCTGAAGAGCCACCATATCCATTAAGCAGATGTAAATTTAGGGTTAGGTCCGTTCTAACAGAAAGGGGAAGAGGTTCAAGAATGGGTCCTCCGAAATCCTAGATTCTTTGAATTTCTTAGAAACTTCTTATTCACATAGTCGAATAAAATGTATCTTTTTAGTATTACCAACCACCCCCTCTCTCCCATAGAACTTTTTGCGTACATGGCTGGGCTCGTGCTTGACCAGATTATCTTTCCTTTTTTTTTTCACGTAATTTGCCTATTTTTGTATTTTACTTCAGTTTATCCCCCCCCCCCTCATCCAAAGCCAAATACTGTTTACGTGTGCCTCTCAAAGAAAACTAAAAAAATATGTGTAAAAGGGAAACATTCCCTGATAATGGCGTAAAAATTTGTCCTTTCATCTTAGCCCATTACGGAAAAACTCGGGTAGCTAGGGGGCAAGGGGGACGGTTGCCACTGGTACAGTCTATAAGGGAGCGCCAAACTGAGTTTTTTTGTTGTGTTTATTTTTCTTCAATACTATGATCAGGGGTGTGTGAGGGTACAAAAACCGAAATTGTCCCGTGGCGATTAAAACCCTAGTGTAAAGTATTTCGAACATAAATTCGAAAAGCCTTTTCCGGATGTCTCATTTCCTAGAGATTTGGCCATTTATGTGTGTCAACGAGAGTGGTCCAGGGGGGGGGGGGCTCTTGGGACTAAAGTTAGTGGTGGGAAAGGGTTCGTTCCCAGGCATGGTCAAACAACCAATAGCTGTAACTTCCGTTCCAGGAAAGTTATACTCTTTGTACACTTCTAAAGGCAGTCCATCTTTCGCCTTCGTTCTTGTGCTACCTTATTTCCTCTGTATGTGTATTCGCACGTTATTTAATAAAGACCATGTACCGACGTTTATTGACTATCTTCGAATTTACGTAAACCGTTACATAAGCCAATATAAAAAGGGCATACAAATAAAGAACTAAACAGAGGTTTACAGAGTGGTGGCAAGCGGTTAAAGCTAGTGGAACATATATCACTAGTGGAAAACCTCCAAGTAACTTTTGAGTGACCGTTATAAGTACTTACGACGACATCTTACGCTAAATACTGGCAACATATTGACGAGCTATTTCGCCTGCTACCAAAATTGCTTGTGATATTGAGCTGCAAATACTGCAAAAGACTGATTAATAAGACATCGAAATGTTACGAGCTATTGAACTTTCTTCTATTCAAAGCGCCTTCTTGAGAAACACTTTCTTTTAAATGAACATTTTGAAATAGGCTGTTACACAATGCCTAATATAGATTTCCTCGCGATAGCTTCTACCTACTAATTCAAATTTCTACAACTGAGAGTCTCCGGTTGATTTCTACCTTCACTTAGCCATTCTACGTTTGGTAAAATTTTATTTGACCTTTGTTGTTAGAAGTGAAGTTTATTGCCCAAAATCTAGCGTCCGTAATTAAAGAACGGTGTTTAAAACCAATATTTAAAATTTTAGAGTAATTGCTTTTTCAAATTTTGATCTCAATATGTCAGTTTTTATTCCTATACTTGATCCGGCGGAAACTGGATTTTAACAAAAAGGTTGCTTTTGATTTTGAAAAACAGTGGAGGATAAATGGCATATTTCCACCTCTTTTATTTAACTCCCCCCGATTATAAATTTGTCAAGTTTAAAACGTGGATTACTTGTAGCATATGCCCCAGGCCAAATAATAGGCAAAATGGTTGCAGAGTTTGTAGGCGTGGCTCAATTTAAGGATGAAAGGGTATATCTATTCTATAGAAGGATGCAAGTAGAAATGACCCTATTGATCCCACGAGCACACCAAATATGGGCATAGAGTCCCTAGGGGAGATGGATTTCTGAGAAATTGATTGCGTAATCGAAGGGGAAGTTAATTTCTAAGAAATTGATTGCGTAGTCGAAGGGAAGTGAATTTCCGAAAAATTGATTGCGTAATCGATCGTGAATGACAAGGTGTCCAGGAATTTGGAACACCTGTGCTGTCGACCTCAATTCCCCTTTCGTGAATCAATAATTCCCCTTAGAAACAACAAATTAATTCCCCCTTTTTGACAGATCAATCAACCAATGACATCGTCTGTCTGACCTTAAAAATTTTCGACTAGAAACGATTCTCCAGGAATAGATCCAAGTCATTAATGTCTTTGCCTCGGAAACAATTCTACTGGTCGAAATCCAAAAGATATTAATAACCAAACGCCATGGAAACAATTCTCCAAGAAACATCTTAGCGATGAATTGTTTTAGCGCGGGAATCAGGTTTCTTAGTAATTTGAAATGCATCAGCGCAGAGATGCCAAAAACAAAAGGAACACGCTGAAATTACGTTTAGGGATTATTTGGGCGAAACTGTTTTAGACATTTTATGGAATTATTTCGGCGAAACAGTTAGAAACATTTTAAAAGATGATTTAAAAGATGATTTTAGAAGAGGATTTGAGGGTGAAACTCTGTGGTCGTTATAATACACAAGTTCCATTTGAACAGTGTCGTGAGGTCCCCTACCACAACCCCAAAGGGTTCCCCTCCCTCCACCCCAACCCCGAAGGAAGCCACCGGTCCTCAAAGGTCTCCGGGCTCCCAAAGGGCCCCCGGCGCCCCAAAGGCTCCTGAGCCCCCATTTTAATACTTTTTTAAGGCTTTATTATATCTTTTCAGAACAAATTATTATTTTAGGGAATTATTTCGGCGAAACAGTTAGAGACACTTTAAAAGATGATTTTTGAAAAGATTTTAGAAGAGGATTTGAGGGTGAAACTCTGTGGTCGTTATAATACACAAGTTCCATTTGAACAGTGTCGTGAGGTCCTCTACCCCAACCCCAAAGGGTTCCGATCCTCCTACCCCAACCCCGAAGGAAGCCACCGGTCCTCAAAGTTCTCCGGGCTCCCAAAGGGCCCCCGATGCCCCAAAGGCTCCTGAGCCCCATTTTAATACTTTTTTAAGGCTTTATTATATCTTTTCAGAACAAATTATTATTTTAGGGAATTATTTCGGCGAAACAATTAGAGACATTTTAAAAGATGATTTTTGAAGAGATTTTAGAAGAAGATTTGAGGGTGAAACTCTGTGGTCGTTATAATACACAAGTTCCATTTTAACAGTGTCGTGAGGTCCTCTACCCCAACCCCAAAGGGTTCCGATCCCCCTACCCCAACCCCGAAGGAAGCCCCCGGTCCTCAAAGGTCCCCCAAGCTCCCAAAGGACCACCCGGCCCTCAAGGGTCCCCCAGACCCTTAAAGGCTCTCCCCGGGCCCCGTCTTTCGTTGATGTGTGTTGTCTGAAACTTATGATTTGGGATATGTAAATTACTATTTCGGACTTTTCTGAGCTAGATTTCTTAGTCTTTCGTTGGTGTGTGTTGTCTGAAACCTATGATTTGGGATGGATGGATTGCAATTTTTGACTTTTCTGAGCTGGATTTCTGAGCCGTTCATAGGTGTGTGTTGTCTGAAACTTATGATTTGGGATGGTTAATTTGCTATTTCCGGCTTTTATTAGCTAGGTTTCTTAGCCTTTCATAGGTGTGTGTTGTCAGAAAATTATGATTTGGGATGTATAGTTTGCTATTTGGACTTTTCAGAGCTAGGATTCTTAGTCCCACATAGGTGTTTGTTGTCTGAAACCTATAGTTTGGGATGAGTAGTTTGCTATTTCAGGCTTTTATGAGCTAGGTTTCTTAGCTTTTCGTAGGTGTGTGTTGACTGAAACTTATGATTCGGGATATGTAAATTACTATTTCGGGCTTTTTTCTGAGTTGGATTTCTTAGTTTTTCATAGGTATGTGTTGTCTGAAACCTATGATTTGGGATGTGTGGGTTGCTATTTTTGACTTTTCCGAGCTGGATTTCTTAGCCGTTCATAGGTGAGTGTTGTCTGAAACTTATGAATTCGGATGGTTAATTTGCTGTTTCCGGCTTTTATTAGCTAGGTTTCTTAGCCTTTCATAGGTGTGTGTTGTCAGAAAATTATGATTTGGGATGTGTAGTTTGCTATTTGGACTTTTCAGAGCTAGGATTCTTAGTCCATCATAGATGTTTGTTGTCTGAAACCAATAGTTTGGGATGAGTAGTTTGCTATTTCAGGCTTTTATGAGCTAGGTTTCTTAGTCTTTCATAGGTATGTGTTGTCTGAAACCTATGATTTGGGATATGTAAATTACTATTTTGGGCTTTTCTAAGCTAGATTTCTAAGTCTTTCGTTGGTGTGTGTTGTCTGAAAAACTATGATTTGGGATGTGTGGGTTGCTATTTTTGACTTTTCTGAGCTGAATTTCTTAGCCTTTCATAGGTGTTTGTTGTCTGAAACCTATAGTTTGGGATGAGTAGTTTGCTATTTTTGACTTTTCTGAGCTAGGTTTCTTAGCCATTCATAAGTGTGTGCTGTCAGAAAATTATGATTTGGGATGTGTAGTTTGCTTTTTGGACTTTTCAGAGCTATGATTCTTAGTCTCTCATAGGCGTTTGTTGTCTGAAACTTCTAGTTTGGGATGAATAGTTTGCTATTTCAGGCTTTTCTGAGCTAAGGTTTCCTAGTATTTCGTAGGTGAATGTTGTCTGAAACTTATGATTTGGGATATGTAAATTACTATTTCGGGCTTTTCTAAGCTAGATTTCCTAGTCTTTCGTTGGTGTGTGTTGTCTGAAACCTATGATTTGGGATGGGTGGATTGCTATTTTTGACTTTTCTGAGCTGGATTTCTTAGCCTTTCATAGGTGTGTGTTGTCTGAAACCTATGATTTGGGATGGTTAATTTGCTATTTTTGACTTTTCTGAGCTAGGTTCTTAGCCTTTCATATGTGTGTGCTGTCAGAAAATTATGATTTCGGATTTGTAGTTTGCTTTTTGGACTTTTCAGAGCTAGGATTCATAGTCCCTCATAGGTGTTTGTTGTCTGAAACCTATAGTTTGGGATGAGTAGTTTGCTATTTCAGGCTTTTCATAGCCAGATTTCTTAGTATTTCGTAGGTGTGTGTTGTCTGAAACCTATGATTTAGATTGTGTGGGTTGCTATTTTTTGACTTTTCATAGCCAGATTTCTTAGTCTTTCGTAGGTGTGTGTGTTGTCTGAAACCTATGATTTGGATTGTGTGGATTGCAATTTTTTTACTTTTCTGAGCTTGATTTCTTAGCCTTTCGTAGGGGTGTGTTAACTGAAACCTATGATTTGGGATGAGTGGTTTGGTTTTTGGACTTTTCAGAGCTGGGTTTCTTAGCCGTTCATAGGTGAGTGTTGTCTGAAACCTATGATTTGGGATGGTTAATTTGCTATTTTTGACTTTTCTGAGCTAGGTTTCTTAGCCTTTCATAGGTGTGTGTTGTCAGAAAATTATGATTTGGGATATGTAGTTTGCTATTTCAAGCTTTTCTGAGCTAAGGTTTCCTAGTATTTCGTAGGTGAATGTTGTCTGAAACCAATAGTTTGGGATGAGTATTTTGCTATTTCAGGCTTTTATGAGCTAGGTTTCTTAGCCTTTCGTAGGTGTGTGTTGACTGAAACTTATGATTTGGGATATGTAATTTGCTATTTCCGACTTTTCATAACCAGATTTCTTAGTCTTTCGTAGGTGTGTGGTGTCTGAAACCTATGATTTGGGATGTGTGGGGTTGCTATTTTTTGACTTTTCTGAGCTGGCTTTCTTAGCCTTTCGTAGGTGTGTGTTGACTGAAACCTATGATTTGGGATGGTTAATTTGCTATTTTTTGACTTTTCTGAGCTAGATTTCTTAGCCTTTCATAGGTGTGTGCTTTCAGAAAATTATGATTTGGGAGGTGTAGTTTGCTTTTTGGACTTTTCAGAGCTAGGATTCTTAGTCACTCATAGGTGTTTGTTGTCTGAAACTTCGAGTTTGGGATGAGTAGTTGGCTATTTCAGACTTTTCTGAGCTAAGGTTTCTTAGTGTTTCGTAGGTGAATGTCGTCTGAAACTTATGATTTGGGATATGTAAATTACTATTTCGGGCTTTTCTGAGTTGGATTTCTTAGTCTTTCATAGGTGTGTGGTGTCTGAAACATATGATTTGGGATGTTTGGGCTGCTATTTTTTGACTTTTCTGAGCTGGATTTTTTAGCCTTTCGTAGGTGTGTGTTGACTGAAACCTATGATTTGGGATGTGTAGTTTGCTGTTTGGACTTTTCAGAGCTAGATTTCTTAGCCTTTCATAGGTGTGTGCTTTCAGAAAATTATGATTTGGGAGGTGTAGTTTGCTATTTCAGGCTTTTATGAGCTAGGTTTCTTAGCCTTGCGTAGGTGTGTGTTGACTGAAACTTATGATTTGGGATATGTAAATTACTATTTCGGGCTTTTCTAAGCTAGATTTCTTAGTCTTTCGTTGGTGTTTGTTGTCTGAAACCTATGATTTGGGATGTGTGGGTTTCTATTTTTGACTTTTCTGAGATGGATTTATTAGCCTTTCATAGGTGTGTGTTGACTGAAACCTATGATTGGGATGAGTGGTTTGCTATTTTTGACTTTTTCTGAGCTAGATTTCTTAGCCTTTCATAGGTATGTGTTGTCAGAAAATTATGATTTGGGATGTGTAGTTTGCTTTTTGGACTTTTCAGAGCTATGATTCTTAGTCTCTCATAGGCATTTGTTGTCTGAAACTTCTAGTTTGGGATGAATAGTTTGCTATTTCAGGCTTTTCTGAGCTAAGGTTTCATAGTATTTCGTAGGTGAATGTTGTCTGAAACTTATGATTTGGGATATGTAAATTACTATTTCGGGCTTTTCTAAGCTAGATTTTCTAAGAATAGTTCGCTATTTCAGGCTTTTTCTGAGCTAAGGTTTCATAGTATTTCGTTGGTGTGTGTTGTCTGAAACCTATGATTTGGGATGGGTGGATTGCTACTTTTGACTTTTCTGAGCTGGATTTGTTAGCCTTTCATAGGTGTTTGTTGTCTGAAACCTTTAGTTTGGGATGACTAGTTTTCTATTTTTGACTTTTCTGAGCTAGGTTTCTTAGCCTTTCATAGGTGTGTGCTGTCAGTAAATTATGATTTGGGATATGTAAATTACTATTTCGGGCTTTTCTGAGTTGGATTTCTTAGTCTTTCATAGGTATGTGTTGTCTGAAACCTATGATTTGGAATGTGTGGGTTGCTATTTTTTGACTTTTCCGAGCTGGATTTCTTAGCCGTTCATAGGTGAGTGTTGTCTGAAAATTATGATTTAGGATGGTTAATTTGCTATTTCCGGCTTTTATTAGCTAGGTTTCTTAGCCTTTCATAAGTGTGTGTTGTCAGAAAATTATGATTTGGGATGTGTAGTTTGCTATTTGGACTTTTCAGAGCTAGGATTCTTAGTCCATCATAGGTCCATCATAGTTCGATTTCTTAGTCTTTCATAGGTATGTGTTGTCTGAAACCTATGATTTGGGATGTGTGGGTTGCTATTTTTTGACTTTTCCGAGCTGGATTCCGAGCTAGGATACGCGCACGTACGTAGGCTAACCAGACCTAACCTAACTTAACCTAACCTAACTTAATCTAACATAACCTAACCTAACTTAACCTAACCTAACTTAATCTAACTTAACCTAACCTAACTTAATCCAACCTAACCTAACTTAACCTAACCTAACTTAATCTAACCTAACCTAACTTAACCCAACCTAACTTAATCTAGCCTAACCTAACCTAATTTAATCTTTTTACCATATTTAAGTTAGGTTAGCTTAGCTTATCATGAGTGCTCATGATAAGTTAACCTAACCTAACCTAACTTAAACAAGGAGAAATGTTTCTAAGTATTTATTAATATTTATTTATACCTAACCTAACCTAGCATATTGTTTTTGGTGGTTAGATGAATGAACTGAATTTAAGAAAAATTAAAAATAAAGTGAAACTTTTAATCTTCATGGTAAATAATCACAAACATAGTATAGCCATTCCTATCTTCTATGGAAAAATTTAGAATTGAACTTTAAATTTTTTATGTCTTTGAGAAATTAGGGGCTGAAATGAAAGCTTATTCATTTTCATTGGTAAATTTCAGAATTGAGCTAACTTTTTTTCTCTTCTCTAAGAAAATTCAGAAGAGAACTTGTACATTTTGCAGTTCTTCAAGAAAACTCAGAATTAAAGTGGAGCCAGAATTAAAGTGGAGCTCCATATCTTCATGAAGAATATTTACAATCAAAGTATAACTTTTCCTATCTTCTATGAAAAATTTGGAACAGAACTTTAAATTTTTCATCTCTTTGAGAAAAGTCGGAACTGAATTTAAGAGAATTTATAATTAAAGTGAAACTTTTTATCTTCATGGAAAATAATCACAATCATAATATAACTTTTCCTATCTTCTACGGAAAAATTTAGAACTGAACTTTAAATTTTTTTATTGGGGAAATTAGAATTGAATTGTGTTCTTTGGTAAAATTCAGAATAGAACTCGAATATTCACGATCAAAGTATAACTTTTCCTATCTTCTATGAAAAATTTGGAACAGAACTTTAAATTTCTTCATCTCTTTGAGAAAAAAAATCTGAACTGAAGTGGAAACTTTTATATTATTTTGGGAAAATAGATTTGATCAATAACTTATTTTATTTTCATTGAGAAAATTCAGAATCGAAGTTGAACTTTTCTTCTTCCGGGAAAATATTTGGAACAGAACTTTAATTTTTTTTATCTCTTTGAGAAAGGTCTGAATTGAATTTAAGAAAATTTAGAATTAAAGTGAAACTTTTTATCTTCATGGAAAATAATCACAATCATAGTATAACTTTTCCTATCTTCTACGGAAAAATTTAGAAGTGAACTTTATATTTTGTATGTCTTGGTGAACTTGAAACTGAAGTTGAAGATTCTTATTTTCTCTAGAGAAATTAGAATTGAGTTGTGTTCTTTGGTAAAATTCAAAAGAGAACTTGAACTTTTCTATCTTCTATGAAAAATTTGGAAGAGTATTTTAAATTTTTTCATCTCTTTGAGAAATGCCGGAACTGAATTTAAGAAAATTTAGAATTAAAGTGAAACTTTTTATCTTCATGGAAAATAATCACAAATCATAGTATAACTTTTCCTATCTTCTACGGAAAAATTTGAACTAAACTTTAAATTTTTTATGTCTTGGTGAACTTAAAACTGAAATGGAAGCTTTTTATTTTCTCTGGAGAAATTAGAATTGAATTGTGTTCTTTGGTAAAATTCAGAAGAGAACTTGAACTTTTCTATCTTCTTTGAAAAATTTGGAACAGTATTTTAAATTTTTTCATCTCTTTGAGAAAAATCTGAACTGAAGTGGAAACTTTTTATATATTTTGGGGAAATGTCTGAAATAGCAAATTACACACCTCAAATCATAAGTTTCAGACAACACCTACGAAATACTAAGAAACCTTAGCTCAGAAGAGCCAGAAATAGCCAACTACTCATCCCAAACTGTTGGTTTCAGACAACAAACACCTATGAGGGACTAAGAATCCTAGCTCTGAAAAGTCCAAAAAGCAAACTACAAATCCCAAATCATAAGTTTCAGACAACATTCACCTATGAAATACTAGGAAACCTTAGCTCAGAAAAGTCAAAAATAGCAAACCACTCATCCCAAATCATAGGTTTCAGTCAACACATACCTATGAGAGACTAAGAAATCCAGCTCAGAAAAGTAAAAAAAAAATAGCAACCCACACATCCCAAATCATAGGTTTTAGACAACAAAACACCAACGAAAGACAAGAAATCTAGCTTAGAAAAGCCCGAAATAGTAATTTACATATCCCAAATCATAAGTTTCAGACAACATTCACCTACGAAATACTAAGAAACCTTAGCTCAGAAAAGCCTGAAATAGCCAACTACTCATCCCAAACTAGAAGTTTCAGACAACAAACATCTATGAGGGACTAAGAATCCTAGCTCTGAAAAGTCCAAAAAGCAAACTACACCTCCCAAATCATAATTTTCTGAAAGCACACACCAATGAAAGGCTAAGAAATGTAGCTCAGAAACGCCTGAAATAGCAAACTACTCATTCCAAACTATTGGTTTCAGACAACAAACACCTATGATGGACTAAGAATCCTAGCTCTGAAAAGTTCAAATAGCAAGCTACACATCCCAAATCATAATTTTCTGACAACACACACCTATGAAAGGCTAAGTGCTCTGAAAAGTCCAAGTAGCAAACTACACATCCCAAATCATAATTTTCTGACAACACACCTATGAAAGGCTAAGAAACCTAGCTAATAAAAGCCGGAAATAGCAAATTAACCATCCCAAATCATAAGTTTCAGACAACACTCACCTATGAACGGCTAAGAAATCCAGCTCGGAAAAGTCAAAAAATAGCAACCCACACATCCCAAATCATAGGTTTCAGACAACACATACCTATGAAAGACTAAGAAATCCAACTCAGAAAAGCCCGAAATAGTAATTTACATATCCCAAATCATAATTTTCTGAAAGCACACACCAATGAAAGGCTAAGAAATCTAGCTCAGAAAAGCCTGAAATAGCAAACTACTCATCCCAACTATTGGTTTCAGACAACAAACACCTATGATCGACTAAGAATCCTAGCTCTGAAAAGTCCAAATAGCAAACTACACATCCCAAATCATAATTTTCTGACAACACACACCTATGAAAGGCTAAGAACCTAGCTAATAAAAGCCGGAAATAGCAAATTAACCATCCCAAATCATAAGTTTCAGACAACACTCACCTATGAACGGCTAAGAAATCCAGCTCGGAAAAGTAAAAAAATAGCAACCCACACATCCCAAATCATAGGTTTCAGACAACACATACCTATGAAAGACTAAGAAATCCAACTCAGAAAAGCCCGAAATAGTAATTTACATATCCCATCTCATAATTTTCTGACAGCACACACCTATGAAGGGCTAAGAAACCTAGCTCAGAAAAGTCAAAAATAGCAAACTAGTCATCCCAAACTATAGGTTTCAGACAACAAACACCTATGAAAGGCTAAGAAATCCAGCTCAGAAAAGTCAAAAGTAGCAATCCACCCATCCCAAATCATAGGTTTCAGACAACACACACCAACCAAAAGACTAAGAAATCTAGCTTAGAAAAGCCCGAAATAGTAATTTACATATCCCAAATCATAAGTTTCAGACAACATTCACCTACGAAATACTATGAAACCTTAGCTCAGAAAAGCCTGAAATAGCAAACTATTCATCCCAAACTAGAAGTTTCAGACAACAAGTGCCTATGAGAGACTAATAATCATAGCTCTGAAAAGTCCAAAAAGCAAACTACACATCCCAAATCATAATTTTCTGACAACACATACCTATGAAAGGCTAAGAAATCTAGCTCAGAAAAGTCAAAAATAGCAAACCACTCATCCCAATCATAGGTTTCACTCAACACACACCTATGAAAGGCTAATAAATCCAGCTCAGAAAAGTCAAAAAATAGCAACCCACACATCCCAAATCATAGATTTCAGACAACACACACCAACGAAAGACTAAGAAATCTAGCTTAGAAAAGCCCGAAATAGTAATTTACATATCCCAAATCATAAGTTTCAGTCAACACACACCTACGCAAGGCTAAGAACACACCTATGAAAGACTAAGAAATCCAACTCAGAAAAGCCCGAAATAGTAATTTACATATCCCAAATCATAAGTTTCAGACAACATTCACCTACGAAATACTAAGAAACCTTAGCTCAGAAAAGTCTGAAATAGCCAACTACTCATCCCAAACTCGAAGTTTCCGACAACAAACACCTATGAGTGACTTAGAATCCTAGCTCTGAAAAGTCCAAAAAGCAAACTACACCTCCCAAATCATAATTTTCTGAAAGCACACAAATATGAAAGGCTAAGAAATCTAGCTCAGAAAAGTCAAAAATAGCAAATTAACCATCCCAAAGCATAGGTTTCAGTCAACACACACCTACGAAAGGTTAAGAAATCCAGCTCAGAAAAGTCAAAAAATAGCAACCCACACATCCCAAATCATAGGTTTCAGACACCACACACCTACGAAAGACTAAGAAATCTGGTTATGAAAAGTCGGAAATAGCAAATTACATATCCCAAATCATAAGTTTCAGTCAACAAACACCTACGAAAGGCTAAGAAACCTAGCTCATAAAAGCCTGAAATAGCAAACTACTCATCCCACACTATTGGTTTCAGACAACATTCACCTACGAAATACTAGGAAACCTTAGCTCAGAAAAGCCTGAAATAGCAAACTACATATCCCAAATCATAATTTTCTGACAACACACACCTATGAAAGGCTAAGAAACCTAGCTCAGAAAAGTCAAAAATAGCAAATTAACCATCCCAAATCATAGGTTTCAGACAACACTCACCTATGAACGGCTAAGAAATCCAGGTCTGAAAAGTCCAAAAAGCAAACCACTCATCCCAAATCATAGGCTTCAGTCAACACACCCCTACGAAAGGCTCAGAAATCCAGCTCAGAAAAGTAAAAAAAATAGCAATCCACGCAATCCAAATCATAGGTTTCAGACAACACACACCTACGAAAGACTAAGAAATCTGGCTATGATAAGTCAAAAAATAGCAACCCACACAATCCAAATCATAGGTACCTACGAAATACTAAGAAATCTGGCTATGAAAAGCCTGAAATAGCTAAAAACTACTCATCCCAAAACTATAGGTTTCAGACAACAGGGACCTATGAGGGACTATTAATCCTAGCTCTGAAAAGTCCAAAAAGCAAACTACAAATCCCAAATCATAATTTTCTGACAGCACAAACATATGAAAGGCTAAGAAACCTAGCTCAGAAAAGTCAAAAATAGCAAATTAACCATCCCAAATCATAGGTTTCAGACAACACACACCTATGAAAGGCTAAGAAATCCAGCTCAGAAAAAGTCAAAAATAGCAAACTACTCATCCCAAACTATAGTTTCAGACAACAAAACACCTATGAAAGGCTAAAAAATCCAGCTCAGAAAAGTCAAAAATAGCAACCCACACATCCCAGATCATAGGTTTCAGACAACACACAGCAACGAAAGACTAAGAAATCTAGCTTAGAAAAGCCCGAAATAGTAATTTACATATCCCAAATCATAGGTTTCAGACAACACATACCTATGAAAGACTAAGAAACCTAGCTCATAAAAGCCTGAAATAGCAAACTACTCATCCCAAACTATTGGTTTCAGACAACAAACACCTATGATGGACTAAGAATCCTAGCTCTGAAAAGTCCAAATAGCAAACTACACATCCCAAATCGTAATTTCTGACAACACACACCTATGAAAGGCTAAGAAACCTAGCTAATAAAAGCCGGAAATAGCAATTAACCATCCCAAATCATAAGTTTCAGACAACACTCACCTATGAACGGCTAAGAAATCCAGCTCGTAAAAGTCAAAAAATAGCAACCCACACATCCCAAATCATAGGTTTCAGACAACACATACCTATGAAAAGACTAAGAAATCCAACTCAGAAAAGCCCGAATAGTAATTTACATATCCCAAATCATAAGTTTCAGTCAACACACACCTACCAAAGGCTGAGAAACCTAGCTCATAAATGCCTGAAATAGCAAACTACTCATCCCAAACTATAGGTTTCAGACAACAAACACCTATGAGGGACTAAGAATCCTAGCTCTGAAAAGTCCAAATAGCAAACCATACATCCCAAATCATAATTTTCCGACAACACACACCTATGAAAGGCTAAGAAACCTAGCTAATAAAAGCCGAAAATAGCAAATTAACCATCCCAAATCATAAGTTTCAGACAACACACACCTATGAACGGCTCAGAAATCCAGCTCAGAAAAGTCAAAAATTGCAATCCATCCATCCCAAATCATAGGTTTCAGACAACACACACCAACGAAAGACTAAGAAATCTAGCTCAGAAAAGTCCGAAATAGTAATTTACATATCCCAAATCATAAGTTTCAGACAACACATATCAACGAAAGACGGGGCCCGGGAGAGCCTTTGAGGGTCTGGGGGACCCTTGAGGGCCGGGTGGTCCTTTGGGAGCTTGGGGGACCTTTGAGGACCGGGGGCCTCCTTTGGGGTTGGGGTAGGGGGATCGGAACCCTTTGGGGTTGGGGTAGAGGACCTCACGACACTGTTCAAATGGAACTTGTGTATTATAACGACCACAGAGTTTCACCCTCAAATCCTCTTCTAAAATATCTTCAAAAATCATCTTTTTAAAATTTCTCTAACTGTTTCGCCGAAATAATTCCCTAAAATAATAATTTGTTCTGAAAAGATATAATAAAGCCTTAAAAAAGTATAAAAACGGGGGCTCAGGAGCCTTTGGGGCAGCGGGGGCCCTTTGGGAGCCCGGAGAACCTTTTAAAAACCGGTGGCTTCCTTCGGGGTTGGGGTAGGGGGATCGGAACCCTTTGGGGTTGGGGTAGAGGACCTCACGACACTGTTCAAATGGAACTTGTGTATTATAACGACCACAGAGTTTCACCCTCAAATCCTCTTCTAAAATCTCTTCAAAAATCATCTTTTAAAATGTCTCTAACTGTTTCGCCGAAATAATTCCCTAAAATAATAATTTGTTCTGAAAAGATATAATAAAGCCTTAAAAAAGTATTAAAATGGGGGCTCAGGAGTCTTTGGGGCGCCGGGGGCCCTTTGGGTGCCCGGAGAACCTTTGAGGACCGGTGGCTTCCTTCGGGTTTGGGGTGGGGGATGGGAACCCTTTGGGGTTGTGGTAGGGGACCTCACGACACTGTTCAAATGGAACTTGTGTATTATAGCGACCACAGAGTTTCACCCTCAAATCCTCTTCTAAAATCATCTTTTAAATCATCTTTTAAAATGTTTCTAACTGTTTCGCCGAAATAGTTCCATAAAATGTCTAAAACAGTTTCGCCCAAATAATCCCTAAACGTAATTTCAGCGTGTTCCTTTTGTTTTTGGCATCTCTGCGCTCTGACGCATTTCAAATTACTAAGAAACCTGATTCCCGTGCTAAAACATTTCATCGCTAAGATGTTTCTTGGAGAATTGTTTCAATGGCGTTTGGTTATTAATATATTTTGGAGTTCGACCAGTAGAATTGTTTCCGAGGCAAAGACATTAATGACTTGGATCTATTCCTGGAGAATCGTTTCTTGTCGAAAATTGTTAAGGTCAGACAGATGATGTCATTGGTTGATTGAAGTGTCAAGAAAGGGGAATTAATTTGTTGTTTCTAAGGGGAATTATTGATTCACGAAAGGGGAATTGAGGTCGACAGCACAGGTGTTCCAAATTCCTGGACACCCTGACATTCACGATCGATTACGCAATCAATTTCTCGAAATTCACTTCCCCTTCGATTACGCAATCAATTTCTCAGAAATTCACTACCCCTTCGATTACGCAATCAATTTCTCAGAAATCCATCTCCCCTAGGGACTCTATGCCCATATTTGGTGTGCTCGTGGATCAATCAATAGGGTCATTTCTACTGATGCAAAAATCAGGAAGGTCATGTAGGGTGTCCTTAGAAGCCAGGGATGATGGTGTAGTCCTTGGAAGATTTGCTCTTAATTTATTCAAGGAGGGGATCAGACCGTCCTACAAACGGTATTTGTTAGAGCATAGTGCAGAAATTTTTTGTTTAGGTGATGCGTACAATGTTGCAAACAATACGAACAGATAGAACAGGTAGTGGGGGAAGGAGAGATATCTTCTTTTTCCGATGAATTTCTTTCTGCGCTGACGAGGGTGAAATTTGGACTCAATAATAAAGTTTTTAATGTCCCGCAAGATGAGGTTGATGCCTCGCAGGGCGGTTTGGCTACCCAGGGAAAGGGAGCTGGTTTTAATGTCCCGCCAGATGAGGTTGATGCCTCGCGGGATGGTTTTGTTGCACTGCCAGATGAGGTTGATGCCTCGCAGAACGGTTTGGCTACCCAGGGAAAGGGAGCCGGTTTTAATGTCCCGCGAGATGAGGTTGATGCCTCGCGGGATGGTTTTGTTGCACTGCGAGATGAGGTTGATGCCTCGCAGAGTGGTTTGGCTACCCAGGGAAAGGGAGCTGGCTTTAATGTCCCGCGAGATGAGGTTGATGCCTCGCGGGATGGTTTTGTTACACTGCGAGATGATTTGATGCCTCGCAGGGCGCGGTTTGGCTACCCATGGAAAGGGAACTGGTTTTGAGGTCCCGTGGAATGAGTTTGATGCCTCGCGGGATGGTTTTAATGCGTAGCGCTAATAGTAATGTAGAGATATCAACAGTAGTACTGCCATTTGTCGAACCACAAGTTAATAGAGCAAAACCAAATAGGTCAAAACCGAGCCGTTCCGCAGCAATAAAACCCGATGATTTTATTGGTAAAATATCTTGACGTCATTGCAGCATGGTAAGCCAATCAAACTGCAATGGTTGACATATCTATTCCATTATTTATAAGTTTATGCAATTTCATTTATTTGTCGCTGGTATTTTCAGGATTAATTAGCCTTTCTCGGTCATTCCTTTTGCCCTAATCTGAAGTTTATACATAATTCCAACTTTCCTTGTCCTCATCAAATTCAGGGGTATGGGGAACAAGTCTATTTTAAAGTATACAGAGAAAAATGAAGTGTTAAAATATTCAGTTTCCGACTACTGTTGTTAGTGTGGTTCGTTTATACTATGTAAGTGTTTACTTATGCAAGTATTGTGTAGTGTTTATATTATGTAATTGTTTACTAGTTCATGCTGTAGAATGTTAGTAGGTGAGAAGTGAATAATTTGGGAAGGGAATGTATTGAATTCAATTAAAGTTTGAGTGTTTAATGAGAAGGGGATAAGCCAAATTTGGGAAATTTAACTTAAAACAGGGGGGGGGAGAATCTGTAAAGTATTTGGAACATAAATTCGAAAAGCCTTTTCCGGATGTCTCATTTTCTAGAGACTTGGCCATTTATCTGAGTAGTAATGGTTCAATCTAAGGTAGCGGGGTGTCCCCCCCCCCCATATAGCTATAATGATAAGTAGCGGGGTGTCTCCCCATATAGCTATAATGATAAGTAGCGGACAGTACTCCCGCCATACATGCAGACAGTACAATGATCAGATTCAGCCTACCATGAAAATTCGTGCTGTTCATGAAACCATGGTTGTTATTTTAGTCTATAGTTGATAGTGGGAGTATCAAGAATGATTGGATTTGAGAAACAGAAGATCTTACGGAATCTAGTCAAATTGGAAAAATGTTTAGTGTTAGATGATGACTTTTTGGAATTATCTCTTCAACGGAAAATATTTTCTCTAGAAATGCTTAACAGTATAATGGGAACTGATTCCCCATCTTTAGGTTATTGTATGAAGCTTATGCATTGTGAATCAAATGCATTTACTCAATTTATAGATATATTAATTGAAACGAAGCAAAATGACATTGTGATTCTGCTTTTAACCACTACCTAGAAATTCATTCTTTAAAACAGTAGGAAATAAGTTTTTGTGACGATGCTCGATTCCTCCTCCTCCTAGAAGACAATGTTATTTTTCTATTGATTTTGAGTCAGTTTCTTTTTGACAGTAAGACGGACAACATCGAAAAAATGTATCATACATGTTCACTATGTTTATATACATTGGGCAGCTGGACATCACGTGAGAACTGTACTACAGTTGATGACTATAATGAAAAGTGTAGACTATGCAATCCGTGTAAATTGCATAAAGGATATGCTGTACAAATTAAGGATTGTAATACCTGGCTTGAAGTGACTTGTGACTCTCATCCTAATGGATATCTATGCTCCAATTGTCATTATGATAAGTGTGAGCAGTGGGAAAATACTTAACCTGGTATGATTGGAAAAAACCCTAAACTTGACTTCAGTTTATTTCTACGGGATTGGTATCGTCGTGGATTTATATTGTATTGGGAAGAAGAATTTGGAGCACGTTTCAATTGTAAAAAAATGAAGAGAGTATGGTTCCTGCGTCATCGTTGTGAATACAATGCATGTAATGATTATAAACCAAGTGATTTTATTTGGCTGTGACAGAAAGTAATTCTTCATATGAGAATATTGTGTGTGACATTACTTCAAATAATCAGATTGAAACAGGTAAATTTTTAATATGTATCGTAATAGTATCAATGACTTCACAAGAACATTTAATAAAAATGAAGTTATAATATATTGTGGAAAATGTGACCCTGACTTTGCACGCCAGGATCAGTATAAGTTGAATCCCAATGATCTGCCACCACTAATCGTTGTCGACGACGATGACTATGATGATGACAATCTAAATGACTATGAAGAAGAAGAAATCTAAACAAATGAAGACAAAAGACTTATTTATAGTGCATATATATTTTATTAATAAACAAATTCACATACATTTTTAAAACACTTTATTCTTAGGGCACTGAAATCAATACTGTACAGGTCTGAGAGGGTACTTTCTACTAGAAAGTCATTCAAACGAGGAATGTGTACATGAATGTTGAGAAATTCACTGAAAGTATAATCACGACATCGAAAAATGAAATAAAGTAATGCATGAAAACCACAGCTTTTGGTTGATAAATCTTGTACTCGCATCCGATTCTGAATAATTGTCTTCCCACTTCCTTCAAGGTAGTTTTTGATGTGTGGTGTGTAGAATGCATATGGTAGACCAAGAGGATCAAAAAATTCTATATTCTTCGCTGTTTGATAGATGCATAGCCAATGACCCGTCTGCACAGTCGATTGACTACTATTAACAATGATAATGGTTTTGTTAACAGTATGAATGTAATCAAGGAAATCTGAGAGTATCCAATAGGATTTGTATTTGGACATAAAAGGATCCATGTTAAATACATGACTATTTGATTGGTGTTCATGGTGCCAAGTCTAAAAGAACACTACCGTCGGGGGTAATTTCCCAATAGGTTTCAAATTGATTGAGTGAGATTAATGTTACACTCTCTGTCAATGGTTTGTCAAAGGTACACTCCAAACGTACAGTACCTGTTCCGACAATGCTCATATCTTGAGCACCAGACAAGTCCAAAAAAATGATACCATGACTTTTTGCAAACATTGAATCGGTAATACCATTTTTATATAGTTGAGAATCTCGATGTAGGGATTGCATTGTCAACTCATATAGGGTCCTTTAGGATTTATCAAAGGACAAATTGTAGAGAGGAACTCCATTTACTTTACATACAACAGAGGAAAGTCCAAATAATTCAAATTCATGTGGCGAGCTTGTCAACGATCCTATGGCACTGGCACTTTTTACAAAAGCCAAGGCAAGTTTCGATGGAATTCCACCATTGATAAATGAAGAATCGGTGTAGGTACTTGATCCAGTGGCAATATGACGTTGATTGGCGATTGTGTGAGGAACGAGCAGTTTGATATTATTTCCAGAGGCTCTTAGTTTTTCAATTGCCAAAGCAACAGAACTCATAACCTATTGTTTTCGCACATGAAGTATTGCCGAAGTGAGATTGACATTAGCATAGGTTGCTGCATCAAGTGTTTTTCTCAATATGAAATTTGACGGTGCAAGTTGTAACTGTATATCAATTTTAACATTTTGGGGCATCCATTGGGATATATTGAATATTTCATGATTGAGTCTACCAACTAAATGATACTCCTTGCTCACTGCCCAAGTGAGTTCACCGTCAGTATCAACATTTGATCTATAGTCATAGCCCATTGGCAGACCTCTCAATTTCTTATAGGCCATTAGACTCATTAACATAAATTGTATGTAACTAGCATAGTTTGATAGATTGTTGCTAGTGCTCACCAGTGTTACATTTATGTAGACACATATTTGTTTAAATAAATTGTGTAGTATACCATTTTCATAGGATAGTCCATCGACGTTGGAGGGAGATGAATTGTCAGACTTTTTCCTCACCACAACTTTTAAATCAATAAATGTGGATGATAAATCTATGAAGTAGTCTTCATTGGAATAAATTTGAAAATGTATGTTTACAGAGAGGGGTTGCTATGGATAGAATTGTTCATAGTACCCGTGTTTTACACTGACATCCACACTTTCTGCATTGAAAAGATTTAGAGATGTGGTGACAGTGGGATGGGATTCCTTGTGGGGTAGATATGCCATCTAGGAAAAGAAATCCCCTTTCGATCTAACAATTTTTCTTCTTGGTTTCTTTTTTTTACTTTTCTTTGACAAGAGTGATGATGTCTTTCGCTTCTGACCTGAGTAGAGACTGATGAGTGATGAGATGTTTCTCCCCCTTTTAAAACTTTTTCCACTTTGTTTCAATCGCTCGCCAAGGGATTGTGCGCTGGACCTTAGATTTTTTGAAACACTTTCTTTAAAATCTTTACCATCCCCCCAATTGTGTAACGTAGAGGATGCAAAATCTGTAGCAACCGGCGCAATATATTTTTTAGCCAGCGGTATTGCAGAGCGAAACAGCTTAGCAAACCAACTGCCAAGACCATAGCCCGACATTGATGAACGGCCTTTATAATAGTCCATTCCATGACCCAATTGTCGTGGTTGGAGAGCAGTAATATAAAAATCAATATCAGGGCATACAAATATATTTTTTCTATTACCCATTTTGTTGTTACCGAATGGGTCGAAAATGACATGTAATAACGGCCAAACCTTTTGTTATTGCTAGAGGATCACCTAATTCACTTCTTAGTGTTAACTGACAGAGTTCCAAATACGAAGTGTTTACAGGAACATACTGAAGATGCTTTATATTATTGTGATGTACATGTTCATGGGTTGTTTTTCAATCAAGAACACGTAGGAGGGGGACATTTGAATTGCCGACTCTCGATGTTTCCACAAAGGATGCATAAGGAAATGTGCAAGAGTCCGAGGCGAGACCAGGTGGATAATCAGCAAAAATAACTTGATCCATCCTGCTAACAGTTCCAGCGTTTTTCCCATTGATCATATTCTGTTTAAACCCGAGAACAGCTCTCAGATTATCATTGAGATGAATCATTTCAGTGTCAACAGGTGAGGTAATGTAAATCCTATCGTGTTCCATTGAATAATTAAAATGGAATGTACCATTCGTACGATATGAGATTTTTCTATTGATTGCACGACACAAATCTGTCATAGTACCATATTCTTTATATCTCAATGTAACATCCGGATATTCACTAGATTTAAGTGCTTAAACCCATTCATACTCGACAAAGAGTGACCAGTCGAATGGTACAACTTTTATCCCATACACACGATCCTTTCTCAGAATATCATAGGTATTTTTGAAAATGCAGTCGACAAGAGCCACTTCATACTTTCCATCATCGAATTTGATGGCGGGGGAGAGTTTCGTCCAAAAATCATTAGTTTTATTCAAATCATTGTAGAGAGGGTCGGAGACGTTGGACATAAACGTTACATAAAAATCATTGGGCATTGTCAATATCTTCAACACTGATCCAAGAATCGAAATCAGAGTTGTATCCTAGCCAATGAACAAGCAACTGTTTCATGCCCCTGTGAGTACGAGTCTTTAATATCTTTTCAATCTGATAGATTCCAGTGTTTTTAACTTTTTGTAATTCATAATCATAAAAGCCGCCAAGAAACTCATCATCTTTCATGTCACGTAGACGATACGTTATGGGTGTAGTGTCCAAGAGTTTGGAGACTTTACAAAGTTCAGTGGACCATAAGTAATTACCCTTTTCAAAAACATTAGTTGTTCGATTGATTCGAACAGTATCACCAACATTGAATTTCTTCTTTTTCTTCTCATTACCACCACCACCAGCACCATTGGAATACTGTTTAAGAAAAGTGTCAAATTTATTGACATCATGCTGAACTTCTCTTGGGGTTGAGCTGGACAGGGATCGATGTGGACGTTGATTATAAATCAACATGATTTTATCCAAATCATGAATAAAAGCAGCAGTATTTTTTAAAGTGCAATATCTAGAAATTAAAAGTCAAATAGTTCTTATCAGCCGTTTGGCCAATGCTGTTTTTAATGGACTATGACTATGATAGAGGATTATATTATATTTCAGTAGGACCTTCTTTACATGGGGATTAACAAATTCACTACCCCGATCCGTTTGAATCTTCTTATAGCAATCCTGTTCAAGGATGATTTCAAGAGATTTAGCAACTTCATCGCCGCTCTTTGACAGCAGTGGAACGGCATATGCATAGCGACTAAAAACACTGATTGCAAGTAGAATGTACTTGTACGGGTGATTGTGACGCCGTTGAATCTCTTCCAGAGTCAAAAGATCTGCTTGTAGCATTTGTAATGGGAAAAAGGCTTTAGTTTTTCGATAGTGATTACCACGAACTCTATGATTACGATGTAGAGTGTAACTTGATTCATTCTGTAGATAATCTGCCACCCGATTCTTTTCAAGTCCAGTGACTTGAGCAAGTGTGGTGGGTGAACTTAAACTTCCCACTGCACCAATATTCTCATATACATGTTTCAATGCTTCAACCATTTTGAACGTAAACACTTAGTGAAGTGTCCACTGCCCATTTGCATACTAACAGGTGATGGTGAGGGGGATGCAGAGAAATTAAGACGTCTTCGCTTGACTCCCCTACTCATAACTCTTGTCAAATCATTTCCACTTGGCGTGCTAGTATTTTCCGAAAATGATTTAAAAACATCTTTTGATATTTGACTAAATTCCTTTAATCGTTTTAAAATATGTTTATTGGCAATAAAGCTTTTGGGAAAGTTTGATGAGTTTAAAAATGTATGCAAGTGACTGTCAAATGATACAAGTCTTTTACGATTCGTGACTGAATCTGATAATAAATCAAGTAGAATATAGGTCTTGCCATGGATTACAACTTGATTCCCATTAGCATAAATTTGAACATGTTCACTGTCATTGAGATATGTCAAGAGTCTTTTATACTGTTCAAGATAGGAATGTGGCATTAGATCTGCAACACTTGTCATAACTTTAGACAAGTCTTCTTCTTCTTTTGGTATTATCGTTGATGATGATGATGATGATGGAGTCATTTCCTTATTATGATCAATAACATTTACTTTGAGGGGTCCCTCACGATAGGGCTTGTATTTTTCCACTCGGCGAAGTGCATTTTGAAGCAGAATTAATTTTTCATCGTCGGCAATTGTCTCATTGTTAATGAATTTATTGAGATTGTCCTCGAAATGTTCCTTTGGCGAAGGGCGAGTTCAATTGGAGTCAGTTTATAGGGTTTGGCCATTCTCTCTCTCTAGAGAAAACTGTTTACAAGTCCTGCAATGATTGGCAATAAAAGTGTAAAGAAGTTACCACCCGCTTGAAGAAGTCGTTTTCTTTTAAAATCGTTTCCCTGCATTTTTGATTGCCGCTGATGCTAGGGAGCGTACAAGGAAACGATGTTGCTTTGTCTGTTGCTTAGCACCTTCTGGCAGTTGAACATTCCCTTCAGTTAGATTTAAACAAAGTTCAGATACGAGATTAATGAATTCTCTCTCGACACCATGTTTGAGTATGGCCTTCCTAAGTCGTGGTTTTGAATTACCTAGGACGGTGAATAAATGTCGATGTTCATGTAGTTTCTTCAGTGTCATTATTGCAACTAACGACCTTTTTTACTGTTCACCGGCAGATATACAGTAATTTCATTGTCAAAAATATCGGTGACTACACGCAGATCCTCGGGTGTGTTCTGATTCAGATCCAATAGAATATATCCGTAGGGTTTGTTGGTAGCCTGATTGTAGGCCGAGAGTAAGAATTTCGGTTCACCCGGATACACCTGTCTGTTTAACGTTATGAGGGAATTGGAATCACGAACAACCCTGTAGATGATATAGTAGGTGCAATTCAAAGCAAATGTTCTCATACACTTGCTCTGTTGAAACAGATTGTGTAGAACTAGGGTTACGGAGATCCATTGATGATGAGATCAGACAGTGAACAATTGTATCATCTCCTGAGACCATTCTTAAATGGACTCAGCCAGATCGTCAATAGTCAACCAAGAGTTTGATTCAATACTATTGAAAATGGCAAGTCCATGTATGAATTTCGTGTCTGGGGCAATAGTTTTTATTCTATCATATAATTCTTGCCAAACACTGTAGCAATAGTAAATTTTAGTTGGATTTTCTAAAAACATTTTATCAAGATTTTGAATTATTTTTGTTAAAAGTGTCGTTTTGCCGGACGTTGATGGCCCGAAAAGAAACGATCTAAATGGAGTTTTAAATTGATACATAGCTTGCATCGATGTCAAAACACAACTGACTGGGCATTGCATCATTCCCTTCAATAAATAATAATAGTAATTTCCCTAATCAGATTCGAGAAGAACAAGAAAACATTTTTTAAGAATGATACATTTTATTTATTTACAGAATAAAAACATCACTACAAAAAATACTACATGTGTCATTAATATACACACACATAATAAAAAACATGAAAAAGGGACTATCACATATCAAATTCAATAAAAAGACACTAGAAAAAAACACTTATCACAATTAAAAGGGGTCCCCACCCCCCGGAAGGGCGCTGCAGCTGCTGGTGGCGGCCGGCCGAAGGTCTGTACCCCTTCCCCCTCCCGAGCCGGCCGCGGAGGCAAAAAAAAATTGAATACTTTTTTATTTACAAAAAAAACATATGACTCTGCCTTGCTATAAAAAAAACTGCCGAGTTGGGAAAAAAACTGCTGAGTTGTGAAAAAAAAGCTAATGCTGAGTTGAAAAAAATCTATTAAAAAAAAGAATCCCACCACCACCAAACCATTTACTATTGAATTTTTTCCCGACCGAGGCGATGTCTAGAATCTCGACACACACTTCGTTCAGAAGTTAGATAATGTCCGTGGGGTAGCACCTTCACACCATCCGCACACACAAAGACTTTATCGGACACGGGACACATGGCTATTTTGTCAACTATAACTGTGTGGTTTTTAAATTTTAAACAGCGAATCGCCATGACCTTCGCCCTTGGAACTATACTATTTTCCACACAGTTTCTATATACATTCATGTCAAAATTCTTATTCACGTAGTGTCTAGGCACCCCTGTGCAGACTTTTTTGATTACCTCGTTTTGCACACCACTGGAAATCAAGTCACTTCCCGTCTCTGATTTTAAAATTAATAACTGATTTGGGGCTTGACGCTACACTAACTCCGGGTAAATGGACTCGTCCCAATTGGTAAAGTCCATTCGAGAGCTAACGTGCGCGCCTTTTTCAAAATCTTCAATTAATTTCGCGGTTCTAACTTTTAGCAAAAGTGAATAGGTATCCCCATAATATACTTGAACTTCTCCCTCCCCCGGCCATTGGCGCCTACACACATCGTAATAGAATGCCAACATGAGTTTTTTTTTATATTTCGGTTATTGCGCTGCCAGCTGCAATATTTTTATTTTGAATTACATTTCTTTTTTTCTATTTAAGAGGACCATATTCGAGTCTATGATGGTGAATGATGTGAAGTTTGGATCGGCAACGATTCGGGCACATTCTTTTGGGTCTGTCACAACGTCACAACGACTTCGATTACGTACACTCTCGCACATTTCACCGAAGGCTGAGTTCAAAATGGGTTTAAAGATTTCCTTTTCAACCTTCGTTTTCGCTTCGGAACGTTTATCGACAAAAGTGTCAATAAACGTTTTCAAATAGGGTTTCTGGTCAAATTGGAGGGCTCTATGTATCCTTGTGACGTTGAAACCGTTGGCTACCATCCACCGCAAAAGACCTTGATGTACAATGATATTCTCTTTCGGATGAAGGTCGGCGATAAGTTTTTGTTTTGAAGGTGTCCAGTGCACACCACCATCCTCTACCTTAGAAATATTGTATGGACTCAAAGAGTCCCTAGTCACCTCTCTGTTTATGCACGGGAAAACAAAATCCTTCACCGAGTCATGATGCTCCACGGGTATTTCACCATCGATTTAAAAAAAAACATCCCACAGTCCATTCTCCTCAACATTGGCAATGTTGGGAAAATCTGAAGCACGAGGATCGTTAGGCCATTTATAATTTCCACACGGCAAAGAGTAGTGAGACATTGCCGACGGATAGAGGGAGTTCATATCTAAGAAAAATGCATCCGACTTTACACCGGTGTCTTGTCCAGTCGGATCAGTTTCAAGGATACGATCTCCATGAAAAACATACCCTCCCCTCATTGATCTCTCTGCAAATAGATGCTGAACCACGTCGGTGATCAAGCCTATTTCCTCTTTCCTGATTTTAAGAATTAAATCCATCACCAAATGAGGAGTGGAAAAATAATAACCTAAATCCCACCAAAATTCCCCATAGATTTTATCCGTGTTCTTACACACAATATCCAGCAACGACAATACATCACTTGCCAGGTACAATCTACAATAATCTCACCCATTTTTACACCCTCCCTTAGCCCAAACCCTCTTGGCAAATTCATAGTCGACAGTGGTGCATTGACGTTCGTAAAGTGAATTGTAGAACAAGGTGATGGATGGCAATTGTTCCTCAGAAAGCCTCGCGGTGAAGTTGTAATAGTCATACGGATATATGCCCTTACATGTTAATAAATCATACATTTCACCGTCTGAAAAGTGCTGTTTCAGGAGGTTTTGCATAAGGAGGGGGAACTATTAAAATCGTCACTTTTCTGTACTTCAATGAGTTGTCTTAGGGATTTGGGGAAGAAGCTAAAGGAGTCTAAAAAACGGATCTTATTCATGCACAATTTATCATTATCTATTATTTACCATTTGAATTCTAAGAGCAGCAGCTTTTCAGACGACTTGGGTATGATATTATAAGAAAAAGAACCATCTACACATGTGCCATCTACAACTCCACCTCGTTGCAATCGTGCCAATCCCGGTAAAATAAATTTCATGTCATAGCTGGAATTGTGTATATAAACAGGTAAAAACAATTGTTGACTAAAGTTTAAATTACATGATTGATGGGCCACTCCACGGAAATTGCTCAATCCCGATACAATCGGGTTGCCCAAATGATCGTGGTCGCGGACCATCCCTTTACCCTCTTTCCCTTTACCCTCTTTCGCCTTTCCCCCTTTCCCTCTTTCCTGTTACCCTCAACAAATTCCCCCTTACAAACCCAACATATTTTTTCAGTTTTAATGGCCAACTCGTCCTCTGGTGATAGAGTCATTGGACAGGATGTATTTCGCAGCCGTGATATCGATTTATTTGCTGTTTTAATGAGTGCTCTCACGGCTGAGAGCATACAATCCTCACCACCCAATCTCTCAACTACCTCTACCAATTGCATGGAATTACGCGAGTCTCTTTGTGCGTGAGCATAAGAGACTGCAATGACCTCATGTTTTTTAACAAGATTGGAATTCAATGGATCATACACATCTATTAGAGCGGCTTCGCAGTCTAAGGCCACCATGTCACTCTGTTGGAGTGAGTTTTGAAAGTTCTTAAATCGCAAGATGGCCCTGTCACCGCTAACCGTTTGCACAGATTGACATCCGTGACGCTTGCAATGCTTCATATGATTGTTTAACTTAATTTCTGACCGGAATCTAGAAAGGCAGGTTGGACAATA
>CM051268.1:60859461-60879461 GCA_027921565.1 Artemia sinica | reverse complement strand
ATCAAAAGTGTCATTCTATTTTTTCTGATATGATTTAGAGATGTAAAAAAAAAGTTTGTTTTTCATGAAAAAATCTTGAAAGAGAACCATCAGTCCTCATCAATAGTATGCACAAGAATAAGTTTTTAAAATTTAAATTAAAAGTGTCATTCTATTTTTCTGATATGATTTAGAAATGTAAAAAAAAAGTTGAAAAAAAGTTAAAAAAAACTGTCAGAAAAAAAAGTTAAAAAAAAACTGTCAGAAAAAAAAGAAAATTGGTCACTACAAACATTATTTTTCTAATAGTAAAAGTCGCGACACACATATCTGTATCATTCCCATGTTGAAGTTGGAAAATATTAAATGTGAATTTTTTGTGTTTTAAGTGTGTTTCATGACATTCTTTGAGATGTATAAAAAGTTAAAAAAAAAGTAAAAAAAAAGTTGGGGGGGGCTGGAGGGAGGGGGGGGTTGGAGGGAGGGTGGTTGGTGGAGTGGGGGGTAGACGACTGTGGCATAGTGGGGGCTGGGGAACTTTGGGCCGGAATAAAAAATAGGTATGATTTACCTCATGTACTAAGCTCGCAAGCCATTTAAATGCAGTGTTTACATACTTTTTTCTTGTTTTGATATTGCTCTTTACCGGCCTCTGGAGATCCAGGTTCAAAAATATTTAACAATCTGTTATCTATAAGGGGAATGTATAAACCACCCGATAAATTATATTAGAATTAATTTCTTTACCCACTAAGAATATAAAAGAATAACTTACTTCTTGCGTTTAGCTTTCATCAATATTCCTTTTGTTAGAATGCATCATTGTATTTCAAATGCCAATTTTGAACTGAGACAATAACTCATTGTCAGAGTTTTTATACCCATGTTCAAGGTTAAACATAAAACAACCACGCCTAACAAATTAATTTACAGACAGAATTTCATAACTTCATACCAGGAAACGAATCACCATACCATGAAAACACTCACGACTTTTAACAGAAACATGATATTTAACTCCAAAACCATGGTTTTGTGAACAGCACGAATTTTCATGGTAGGCTGAATTTGATCATTGTACTGTCTGCTTATATGGCGGGAGTACACTCCGCTACTTATCATTATAGTTATATGGGGAGTCACACCACTATTTATCATTATACCTATATGGGGGGACACTCCGCTACCTTAGATTAAACCATTACTACTTATGTGTCAACAAGAGTGGTCCAGGTGGGGGGGGGCTCTTGGGACTAAAGCTAGTCGTTGGAAATGGTTCTTTCCCAGGCAGGGTCAAACAAACAATAGCTGGAACTTCCGTTCCAGGAAAGCTATACTCTTGGTACACTTCTAAAGGCAGTCCATCTTACGCTTTCGTCTTAGCTAGTTGTTCTTGTGCTACCTTATTTTCTCTGTATGTGTATTCGCACGTTATTTAATAACAACCATGTACCGACGTTTATTGACTATCTTCGAATTTACGTAAACCGCTACATAAGCCAATTTAAAAGGGCATACAAATAAAGAACAAAACAGAGGTTTACACTAGCCACACCTCATGTTGGGTAGTATCAACTTTCTTCAAAGAAAATTGAAATGGAGCCTCCATTAAAATACAAAAGAAACTAAGATATGACGATCAGGTACGTGTGTACTGAGGAAACCCCCGGAAACCCTAAAAGAAATCCAATGAATTTTTTTGATGAGTTTCCTGTATAGTGCTTGTTTTGGTGGGTTATTCTTAAGTTGGATACCCTTTATGATCTAACTACTATAATAACTAAAGCATAAATTAAATTATATTAGTTACTAGCTTATTATATGATAATAACTTATAAATAACTATAATTATATTATTATATAATAGCTTATCGCGAATTACTAAAATTATGGTAGGCCTATTTATCATTATCCAGAACACACTCAAGAATTTTGATTCCTGAGTGTGTTCGATTCTTGAAACCGGTTCGAAAAACCGGTTTAGCTATCCTAGAAAAACCGGTTATATAAAACCGGAAGCAATCAGCTTAGGCTCAGTGGAAAAACTACGTCGTAGGTATATTTTAATTAAATATTTAATATAGTTGGTATTTTGGTTATTTTAGGTATTTAATATAATGCATTCTGGACGGCCTGCATTCCATAATTTTCTGCTGTAGTTCCTGATATTTTGCTTATAAAGTATTATAGTTTCATCATATTTTGGTATACTTAATTAGGATTAGCATAACTTCAATTCTTGGACGTTTTCTGAATATTGGACAAGTATCAAAATTATAATAAGTTTTAGTAAAGAATTATTAAATTATGAATTATATAATAATAGTAGTTTCCTTCAAATTTCCTATCTGCAAAAACAGGAGATTTGGTATTTTTCCTATGAAGTCATGATTGCATGTTAATTGTATTTTTTTATATAGAAGGGAAGTCTAAATTCAGCATAATCATTTTCTGTTCAAATGAATTTGCCCCTCCCCCCTTTTACCAGAACCCCATGTGCGTGCCAGATGACAGCAAAACTTTCGTCTCTAGAATTTTAAAGATATATTTAAACCCCTACCTAAATTTTGTGAATTTACCCCGCAGCCCCCCAAAGTACCATACACATGCATGAAGACTGCAAAGCTTTTCGTAAGGTGTTCCCTCAAAATATTTCGAGTTCCTTTGTTTTACCTCCTAAATTCCCAGGGCATGTTCTTGTCTCTAAATTGATCTTTTTTCTACCCCTTCGTCATTTTAATTGACCCCATTGACAAAAAAAAAACACCATTCATACCCGCTTTTATGACTATTCTTGAGACATCTGGTGAATGCCTGCGCCGGAGTAGAAGTTTCTTCTATTGGCTAATACAGTGCAGAGCCAGGTGTTGAAATTCTGTTGGAAATGGAAAATCAAATTAGTCAATGAAAAGCTATTGATCAGGAAACAAACACAAAAGAAAATGGTAAAGTCAGTATCAAGTCCAGTCAAGAATAATGGCAGAGTATGCAAAAATACCAGAATTAGTGAGTTTTCAGAAATGAAGGATATGATTGGAAAACTACACAAGGTAAATTTTCTGGCCTATTTTGAAAGTGTTTCTTAAATTTGAGTCAAAAATTAAAGTCATTGGAATTGTGTTTTCTAAATCTAGGGGCTAAGCCTAGAGCTAAAACTAGACTCAAGTCAGAATTTGGGGAATATCTTTTTGTCAATACTAAGACGGGCTTATTGCTGATAAGTCCTAAAATAGGTTAGAAAAGGAGTCGACACACCGGCAGCCCCCTTCCGTTTACGCTTTTAAGGAGAGAATCGTGCGAATAAAGTGTATACGGATAGACTATTCAAGGATAAAAAATATTTTTCATAGCCTACCCACCTAAAATTTATTTTATGGGCACCCCTGCTTCAGAAGTGTTCAAGCCCTAAATATTCACCACAACATTTAGGCCTGTTGGTGAAATTCTAGACGAGCTTCTTTTCGCTACCTTGGAAAGGGGTTAGCAAATTAAAACTCAGTGATGAATCCAGGGCCAAAAACATACTCTGGGAGGGTATATGAAGATATTATAAAACATATTGACGCGATCTTTAATTGGTGTAAGTGGGTCAAAAAAAAAATCGTTCATTTTCAATGTCTTGCTAACTTCCCGTATAGGTAAATATTTCGCAGTTCATATTATTGACTTACGAATAAAGTAAACATACCACTCAATGCCTTTTTTATGCTCTTTCCAGATATAATAGGCTAATCACTCACCGCAAATGAATTTCACTCCCACCCCTATATATACCAGTTCAGGGTATATTTGCACATTAGGGGGGGGGGCAGAGTTTAAACTTAAATCTCATTTCTATCAGAAATAAACTGTACCCCAATCCCTTTAATGTGCAAATAAATACCCTGAATTAGTATATATAGGGGTGGGGGTAAAATTTATTTGCGGCAAGTGATTATTATATTTGAAAAGAGCATAAAAAGGCATTGAGTGGTATGTTCACTTTAGTCATAGGTCAATAATATGAACAGCGAAATATTTACCGTTGCATAATCACGCGAAACATTTTCACTGCTGTTTTTTGTCACAGATCATCTGTGAAAAATGGATCGGAGAAACGCCTATTAGATGTAAGAGCTACTAACTCTTAGGTTCCTTATCAAAATTACGTTAGGCTGTTTGTAATTTTATTAACAAATTAGTCAAACTTATTTGCAATTACTTAATTAACAATTATCCAATGTCTTAGGCTAGCGCTACGGCGTCTGGGTCTAACATGTCGGTGAATGCTTCTCCTCCATCCCATCCTTCTAAAGTTTCTTCCGGTCACTTCTCAAGAATCCCAAATATTTTAAAAAGCCAAATTTTTGATAATGTTTGGTCTAATGGATTCTGTATTAGTCTAATCTGGAGTGTTTGGCCTTTCTCTTGCCCCTTGCAGGCTAGGTACATTTGTGGAAGGCGGTAAGCGCGTGACAATTGTATTGAAGATCAGATAGGATAAAACCCGGTACTTATACGAGACGCTGTATAAAGATAGGCATTAGCATTACAAGGGTTTCTCACTCCGGGAACTATATTTAAATTTTAGTTTTTTTTTGGGGGGGGGGGTTTAGGGGGACTAAAAGGTACATAAGTTGGGTTGATTAGGTTAGGTTAGGTTACGTATACCCCCCTCCCCCTAATGTACAAATATGTAGCCCAAATTTGTTTCTGAACTATTATATTTGGTACTGTTGCATTAGCTGGTACCCACGCGATATATTGTACAGGGAAGATGCTAAGGGAAACTAGCCAAATTGGTAGGCTATCTGTCATTAGAGAATTGGATCGCAAACCATGGTTTGTCATTGCGTTTACAATATTTAGACTATTGTTTTTTGGGGTTTAGGGGAAAAAGGTACTTAGGATAGGTTTGGTTACGTATGTAATATTTGCTATTGCTTTACCTCCCATCCCCCTAATGTGCAAATATAGCCCAAATTTGTTTTTTAAACTATTATATTTTCATCCTATTGTTTTATTTCATTAGGATTAACGAAACTTCACTTTTTGCGCGCTTACCGCTTTCTACAAAAGCACCAAACATATACAGGTCTTATAAGTCACTTCCATGATACAGTTCTTTATTAAAAAAAAAATTCTTTGAGTATTAATTCCCCCCTTAAGCACAATATTCTGATCCCCTGAAAGTTTGGACTATATGGTCATATAAGAAGAGCAAGGGAGTCCTTCAAATTTGTATAAGGGGAAACTCCTCTTAAAACCTTTTTTGCTTCAAATTCAACCCTTAATATTGTTTTGTTGTTCCAGATTGTGTCACCTTTCATGCCAAGAGAAAGAAAAGTTTCCAAATTAGAAGTAATTGAACATGTCATCGAATATATTAATGAACTAACTGAAGCATTAGAAGCATACCCAGCTGGAAAAGGGTTGTCCCAATTGGCTAGTCAGATAGCTACCAGATCTCTAGCTTCAGAGGGCCTAGTTCTATCACCTCTTAGTGTTAGATCCGTTGCCAAAGTACAGCCACCCTCATCTCCTTGCAGTCAAGAGGTAAGGTATTTTCAGTTCAAGTCGAAATTTTGTACACAACCACGCATGAATTCTCCAAATATACCATTTTGATGTATTTACCCCCTCCCTTCAACAAATACACACAACAAGATCGTGTTGCCTGTCCCTCAGCGCTTTTCCAGGGGTTCGTTAAATTGGTGTTGTAGCACCGTCGAGTTTAGGAAAAAGAAACTTTTGAGCCAATCCAGTTTAACTTACTAGGTATTAAGGAAAATTGTATAAATATTGAATAAGAGAATTGTATAGCCATTTTAAAGAGGGCTATCCGTGCCAATTAACGTAAATGCTGGGGGGGGATTGTATTTTACAAATTCTAGGGGGCCAACTTTGTGCTTTTGATTTTTTTTTTTTTTTCAATGAAAATACCCCAAAAATGAATAAGTATAAAGATGAATTTTTGGAATCTACGGAGGAGGGGAAGACAAAAAGATTTAGGGGACAAATCCCCCGATTGGTGCCACTGCTACCAACTCAAATGCAGGCAAGTGCGTTGGGGGGGGGGGGTATACCTGCTCTGCTTTCAAATTGGAAAGTTATCAAAAGAATAGTAGAATTAATAAGAAAAATTAAAGCCAAATTAATAAGGAATATCTAGAGCAAAATCTTGGGGGAAGCCCAATGGGACAAGAGCACCAATGAACAAAATCTTGGGGGGGGGCAATGTGACAGGTGCCAATATTTGACCAAATTGACAAATTTATTCTAAAAAAGAGTGAAAAAGAAGAAGAAAATAAACAGGAAAAGAGGGGGACAGGGTCCCCCCGCCCCCTTGATCCTCCATTGCACCATACCCATTAAGTCTTTTCAAATGCTGCACCACAATAACCGGTTTTATTAGCTTGAGTAAAGAAGCTAAACAATAAAATAGTAGATAACCCTTTCTAGTGTCATTTCTTAATAAGACACTGGAATATTCGGAATGAGTTAAGTTTAAGAATTCTTTCGAATTTTATGACAAAGAATAGACGTGATGCATAATAAAGTTTTCGCAAGGCGAGGCATTAAAAAGGCCACCTGCAACAATAAAAGGTTCAAATATTCTCCAAAATTCATGCTCATCCTCGCTACTGGTTTTTACAGTGGTAACTAGAAATTGGACATGGTTTTTTGACATGACTGTCTATTTTTTATTTATGAATTTTGACATAAATGTGAAATTATTTTCTTGGAGCATTCTCGTTTTAGCAGTTCTAATTAAAGACAAGTATATGCAGGGTGAGCCAGGAGACCAGTTTCAATGCAGAATTACAAATACTTAGAAATTATTTTTTGTTACTTAGAAATTATATTTTAAAACTACATACACATTCAATAGTTCACAGGCAGAGACCTACACAGGAGGGGGGGGGGGTTGGGTCCTGGTTTCCACCAAAATTCAAAATTATCACTCCCCTCCCACAGAAAAATTATTTGTATGTGTCTGTTCACAGGAGATGACGCCTTTTCTTGCATTATATAGAAGGGCCTCCTCTCTAAGCGCTCCTTTGAATTGTTAGGTGACTGGCATCGAGCATTTTTAGTTTTCGTTTGCGGTAGGCCCTACATTGCAAAAATCCCACCATGTAAGAAAACATTTATTCACAAATAATTAAGCAGAAAAATAAACACACGGTGCTGGTCCCCACAAAGCACAGTTCATATAATTATCCAGTAAGCTTATCGCAGATCATTTCTGGTCTTCGTTCTCGGTACGAACAAAAAGCTCCTCCCACTTCTTTCTGCATTAGCGGGTTAGTACTTGTTTCCGATTAGATCACAGTCTGACTTTATATGTGGCTCTGTGGTCTCAAAGGCTCTGTGGTCTCAATAAGGGGAATTAAATGAAGTTGTATCAGATGAAATGTTTCTCCCGGTGAACACTGTCTACAAATTCTGTGAACTATTGAATGTTCTTAATAAAAACCCATTTTTAATTGTAAAACTGTCTTTGTGTGTCGTTACAATTTCTTATCAGAGCCGTCAGTTCTCCGTAAGATCCAAAACTTCGTGTTTCTTGTGAAGTTCGATCATTTCAACTTATAACAGTAAATTACAATTATTTGCTCTATGGATTACCCATTGTCTCGGTGGCGTCAGTTATAGGGGGGGTGGGGAATCCCCCCCCCCCAATTTTTTTTGTCCCGCCCTTGGATTTTGAAAATTCCCTTTTATGGGTTTGTTTTTGAAGAAAAATGTCAAATTTCCCCTCCTATTTTTGAAAAAAGGTTTTTCCTAAATTTTCGTGAATTGAAACCACTGTGATCTTCTCCTAGGGATCGAATTATTTTAAGTAATAAAAATGATGCACCTGTGCAATAATATCTGCACACAGTGCAGCCTATTTCTGTTATGATTTTGCGATTTGTAAAAATAAAAAAAAAATGTAAATGAAACTATTGTAATGCCAATAATAATAATAAAGTTATAGTCTGTAAATAAAATTATCTGTGGGTTTATTTTTTGTCTGATTTGTCAATTTCAAATTTTCCACGGAACTTGCTTGTCCGCGGATGTCATGCCGCTCAATTATGCAGAAAATCTAAAGTTTACTGTACTTAATTCGCCTCAATTTAAAATTTTGAAATACTTTCTAGCTGTACTTTCATTTAAGTAACGGAACTAATCTTATTACATTTGCTTTAAGTTGTTAATATGACGGATGGGAGGGATTTAAGTTTGTTTGCCCTTTTATGAATGAAATTCTTAGTCTATTTCCTTTCAGGTGTCTTCACCGCAAACGGAAGAATCCTCACCCGGACGCGACATCTATTGTTGAAAAGTAGCCGGGGGTATGCAGGTGTATGATTTAGCTGTGATTTGACCTGTATTATAGTTAATGATGAACATAATTCTGTAAATATATTTTTAAATTACATGCTTGTGTGGTTTTTGTAATAGCAACTGTGATTGTAGATAATGATGAAGTGGGTGTTGTTTAAGCATAGCTTGCCAAGTTTGTTAGAGATTTGTTTTACTGTTTTTTGTTTTTTTTTTTTACACTATTAACGTTTATTGCAACATTGCGAGTGATATGTCACAAATAAAAAAAGAGAAATATGCGAGTTATATGGAAATGGGAAGTCAAAACATTACTGTTTGGGAGATGGAGGGAAAGGTCCTGAAGGTGGCTCAATGTTTCAAAAAGACACACCGGAAATAGAAAAATATAACAAATCATAAGAAGAATCATAAAGATGTCAAAACTTTGGGGAAAGATGGGGGGTAAATTCTGAAGTTCATTGTTCAGAAATGTTGTACTCTATTAACACGGGTGTATCCTGGTTCTTTTCTTTTGGGGGGGGGGGGGAGGGGGCTTACAAACAATTTTTAAATTTCTGGAAGGGGTGGGTACAAACCTGGTACCCCCCACCCACCACACGGCCTTGTCTGTGATCAACATGGAGATAAGCAGGGCTGAATTTAAAGCTGTGACGCATCTAGGCACAAGCGTTTTTGCTGCTCTGTTTTTGTGAGATTTTAGGAGAAAATTCGGGGATAGTGGAAGCACTGAACAGAACGCAACTGATGAGCCAAAAGTAATGAAAGAGAAAGGTGATACCGAACTCTCAGTTGCCAATTTTGGGAGACATATGACAGTTTATAAGTGGCCACGGAACTCGTGTGTTGTTTTAAAATCACTTTCTTGTGGCAGCACGGCGGTGGGGTGCACCTGGCACTTTGACGATAAATCTCATCAGTCCAGTTTTGTTCAGAAAAAAAAATCAATCAGTGATAATTTAGTGCGGCCCCTGACATCTTGTGCCCCTAAGCCCGAGCCTAGTGGGCCTATTGGTAAATTTAGGCCTAGACATATGTCAGTACTTTTACTATCGCTAAATTTTTCAGGGTTTCTCAAGTTTTTTCCGGAACTAAATTGTGCTCCCATAAATCTCCCCCGAAAATTATCAATCGTAAATACAATATTCTTCTGGGGAAATTCCGGAGAATTCAAGGGTAGTGCAAACAGTGACCAAAGTACACCTAGCCTAACGGAGAGGGAGGTGTTAGGGGAGTTTTATGAGGGAGGGGTCTGAAATGGTAAATACTGCAGTTTTTGTTATCTGTAGTATTATTTAGCTATTAGAATACTTGTGTCAAAACTGCGGGCAGCTTCAACTGCTCAGAAATGGTGATTCGAAAGGAAGATGCTTCAGATTGCTGCAGATTTAATAGATCCCCTAAATTCAGAGATAAATAAAGAACGAGGAATCGAATGGTGCAGTCAGAATTCTCCTATCTTGTACTGTTACGAAGACACAAAAGAGACGTACGCCAGTTTTGACAGAAGAGGATAATCACATTTGTTTACCAGAAATAAAATGGCATTTCTTACCGCTGAGTCTGTATAATCTTAGACCTTTTGAGGCACAATTTCTACAATATTTCTTAAACTTAACTAATATGGCCTTTACTTTTCTTTAAAAAACTTTCTTTTCTGGAGATTTTACGCAGGAGAAACTTTCCATTGGGACATGAGAAGTTTTCCACAAGAGAAACTTTCTATTGGGGGAATGCTTACTTACATACTGAACTCCCATTCGGCCGATTTGGGGTTTCTCCTCTAATGGCATCATAACAATATTTTCGGCATGCCTCCCTGATTGTTGCAGTCCTCAGCAGTATTGGGTGGGGTGGTCAGAAAAGTTTTCCCTCCAGCTCTTGGGAGGTCGTCCCCTTGGGTGAGAGACATTTATTCTCCCCTCAAAGATTATTTTAGAGAGTTGGGCTGGGGAAATACGCTGAACGTGTCCTAACCATCGAAGCTGTTTGAGTTTAATGGTCTGCATGATGGTTTGAGGGTAATCCAAGGAGGACAGCAGTTGTTCCTTTGATATTCGGTCAAGATAAGTGATACCACTGACCTTTCTGAGCGATTTAGTTTCAAATGCCGTCAGTCGGCGCTTGTCATCGGCTTTTAGAGTCCATATTCCTGCTCCATGAGTTGCAACTGGAATCACTAAGGCACGGAAGAGTCGGATCTTTAGTTTTAAGGGGAGGTATTTATTTTTCCAAATAGAGCGCAGTGACTTGAAGGGTGCGGGGGCAAGAGCCAGGCGTCACTTGATGTCTTTTGAGGAGTCGTTTGTGGATGTCAGCCTACTTCCTAGGAAAATAAATTGGTCGACCCGTTCGATTTCCTCGCCCCGAATAGTGACTTTGGTGAGGGGGAACCAGTCTCTGCATGCCGCGCTACTCTCAGCACCTTAGTCTTGCAGGCGTTATCTTCATTTCAAAGCAACTAGCTGCTTCATCAATAATGCTTGCTTTGGCTTGGATTTCCTTTATTTTTCCGTTCAGACGATTAATGTCATCAGCATATGCAAATAGGTCAAAAAGGTATCATCCAATGACTATCCCCGTGTTATCAGGGATACGTGCCAGCACACTGTTTAGGAGTAAGCAGAAGAGTGGGTGAGAGGAGGCATCCTTGGAGAATACCTGTAGGGGTTGAGAACTCCTCAGTGTCCTCATTGTAGAAAACACCATGCTTCTTGCCTTTTCGTACATACCCCTTATAATATCGATAATATCAGAGGAAATTCCGTAGTGAGCCAAGATATGCTAGAGACCTCACCAGATTAGGTCGAAGGCTTGCTTAAAGTCGATGAACTGTTGGTATAACTCTTTACCGAATTCCAAATATCGTTCCATGATTTGTTTAATAAAAAATGTTTGGTCTAGTGGATCTATTCTAACGGAATCCAGCTTGATACTCAGGTATAATATATCTTGTCATGTTTCTCATACGGTCTAGGAGGATTTTTGTGAGGATTTTAGAAGGTTGGCAAGTAAAGTGATATGAGTCTGTAGTTGTCGCAATGGCTTTTGGACCCTTTCTTGGGCACATGGTTGCCACACTTAGTAAAATGATACTAAATTTAGTAAAAACGGACCTGAGTTTGTAAATTTAGTAAATCAAGGTCAAATTTAGTAAATTTCTGAAAATGTTCCTAAATTTAGTAAGTTTTTTAGTAAATTTACCGGAAAAGGAAAAGCTCAAAACAATGTTAGAATCATCTGAAGTTTTGTCTTGACGGCAGTTTCTTGTTTGTTGGGCACCAAAATCTACCAATAGCAGTAAACTGCTGTCTACTCAGACAGTAAATTACTGAGTATTATACGGAACTGCACAAAGCAACAGAAGGATCGATAAATTCAAGGTTCTTGAGTGCTTCATCAGTGCCAGGACAGAATCCCGTAAGGAGATGGCAAGAAAAAGCCGCCAAGTACAGACAAGGCTTACTAGGTGGGGCGTCGCTCTCAATCCATTTCCGGTAGAATATTTTCTCCCAGTAAGGTACTGTAGGAGTGGTCAGGTAACTGTTGCCCTTTTGAATTCACTTCTTGCAAGCGGAAACGGACAACTCCCGTCCGACTCGTTCAAGTCTTCAAGAAGTGATTTGAACAATCAGGACAGTAGTTTAGCGACCAGTGAAAATTCACAGAAAGTTGTTGTTTCTCTTTCTCCGACTGTCGCGACCGACCCTCATGGAACGAAAATAGTCTAGTAACAGACTTATGAAGGAGTCATAAAAAGAGATCCTTCAAGGTGGATATTGCTTCTGTACTGCTAAAGCCCACTCCTACCCTAAACCAATCAGAAGTAGCTCCACGTTTTTTAGCGAAAAGAAATATTCCGCTTCCCGTAACTCCAACGAATCGATGTTATCCACCTATGCGTCGACAACTGTAGTTTTTATTAAAAAAAAAAATCAAGTGACAATCGACAGCAGTAGGTTTATTTGAAGGAAAGCGAAAGAAAAGAGGAAAAGACACAGAAAAGAGGAAAAAATAAGAAAAAAAGATTGTGAAAATCCTATTCATTATCCTCTGATAGTAAAAATCGATGCTTGATGGTGCACATGCGGCGGTAGCCGCATCTGCAAAAAATTTTTTGGAGCATTTAGTAAAAACAGATGCAATTTAGTAAATTTTTCCTCTCAGATTTAGTAATTCTTCCAGGCCAGGGTGGCATCACTTTTTGTGCAAGGGAACTATGACAGATGTTGACCAGAACTCTGGGTAGTATTTTTTTTCCCCAAACAGCCGTTACTATTTGATGGTATACATCGATGATAACGTCAAATTCTACTTTCAGCAATTCTGCTTGTATACCGTCTATCCCTGGTGCTTTATTGGATTTAAAGGATTTCACAGCGGTTTGTACCTCTGACCTTAAGGGTGGTTCCTCATTTATTTGTACTGGTAACTTCTGAAGGATTTCAGAATCTGGATTTACTGTGAGATTTTGCTTTTCTTGGAAATGCTCTTTCCAACGATCTCGGATTTGTGATCACTGTCAAAATCTCCACCGGAATCTCAAAACCTCTCTTTACGCTAAATTTGGACTATGTGTCCCAATTCTTCAAGAGTTGTATTTGTTCTTGAGACAAACAGACATTTTTCGGGAAGGGAAAATTTTCTGTGGGGAAAATTTTCCAAGGAGAGTATTTTGTATGGGGAGGGAAGTCTCCAGATGGGAACTTTCAAAGAGAAACTTTACACTACGGAATTTATCATAATTCCTATACGGAATTCTTTTTATTTGACTTACTTTCTCTTTGCCAATTCAGTTTCACCTGCGGAGATATTTCGGAGAAATTGTCCGAAGAAAACTTTCAAAGGGGTTGAACTTATTTGGGGGATTTTTCCGCGGGAGGATGTTCTGCAGGAGAAATTCTCCATGGGAGAAACTTTCTGTTGGACATTGGGAGGGGAAAGTTTCAAGGAAATAATTTCCACACATGGAGGATTTCCAGCATGATTGGAAAAACGACGGGAAATTAAAAAAAAACAAGTCTTTTTTCAAATGAAAGTAGGCGTTCAGAAATTGAAAAAAAAAATCAACTAAGAGTAAGGAGCAACATTATTGATTCATGTAGCCTAATCGCAGTTTTTGTATGTTATTATGCTTCAGAAAAAATTGTGCAAAATACTCTTTAATCACAATTTTGGTTACTGAACTTTGGCAAAGCCAAGAGTTAATCTGAGCAAAAAAACTGATCTGAAATATCGATTATCGAATATCGAAAGTAAAAATATCGATACATTGTTTAATCAAATTTTCGCCCAACACGAATGGGGACCTGGTAATTGTCTCTTCGGTAATTATGATAATTTTGAATTCGCTCGGAATATTTGAATTTAATTTATGCTAATGAAACGAGCACAAACAGTTGGTTGAGAATATGTTCCCTTTATTCCCATTACCCTAATCCTTCAGAGCAACCGCACCCCACAAACTTTTTTTCCGTTTTTTGGCTCTCATGAAAAGTTACAAAAATGGCGTTTGTCTCCCTTTTAATTATTACAGCCGAGCTGGACAAGCAATACAACAAAAGAAGGAAACGTAGAAATATGCCAAATTCAAGTGACGAAAAAGTCAAAAATCAAGTGACGAAAAAGTCAGTCGGCTAAAATCAATGCGAAGAAAAACGTAATTAACTTAAAAAGTTAGTTGAAAATTCATTCTTTTTAAATTGCCTCTCCCTAGGGGCTAACACATTTTTACCATTATGGGTGGACCCTTTAAACTGATTAGAGGCTCATGCCACAAAGGAAAATCGTCTCCAACCCGCCTCCCCCAAAAATAGCTGATAAGTAGTTGGGAAACCATTGTTATTTTCCCCATCCTTGCCATATATATTACCATCTGTCGGACACTAACTTCCTAATCATTTTTATTGTATATATATTTCATTTTAAATATTAAATATATATCATCATCATCATCATTTTATTTATAACCCATCACAAAATATGGGCAGTGCCTAGAAAAAGACAGAGTAAAAATCAAGAAAAACAAAAAAGAAACAACAGAAATAAAAACACACTTTGACAACTATAAACAAGGGATAAACAGAAATGACCAAAGATAGGAAGACTTCTGGCATTCGGTAGAGAAATCACATATACGCTTCTCAATAACTCCAGCTGGGTTTACCAATTGATACTTTCTTTGCAGAAAAGAGTTACTTGTCTAAGTTGGAAGTTCCATTAAATACTTTGCAAATTCAAAATAAAGGCGATGAACTTGCTTTCTCTTACCACAATTAAAAAAAGACGAAAGAGGAGCAAGGGCAAGTAAGTGAGGAACTGTTAGGCTATTATGTAACTGAGAACTCTACTCATATACGACACGTTTGAAGCCAGGGAGGCATACGCAGCCCGGATCTTACTAGCATAATTAAGGAGTCATTTTCCTGTATCCAACTCACAGGAAACCTGGTGACAAATTTACTGGCATATGCCTAGAATTTTCATTTGAAGGACTTCAAATCATTGTGTAAGCTGCAATTTAATCTTACACATTCAAGCATGAGTCAGAGGGGTGAATGGGAGAAGGGGGCTTTTGCCCTTCTAGATTTTTCCGTTTTCTACAGATTTTGAAAAATACCTTTTATTTGTATTCTCACTGAAAATGCATTTTGCCCGCCCCCCTACATTTTCATGAATTAAAACCGCTGGGAAATGTATGCGTCCGATTTTTTTTTTTTTGGGGGGGGGTACAGAAAAAATAAGCATAGATGACAAAAAACGATAAGTATACGTAAAAAATTTATAAAAAGTTGCTAAAACATTTACAGTTTCGGGGAACACGGGCATGAAGCCATCGCTTGTGTACCTTGTGGGGACTTTTGGCTTTACCCCCCTCCCAAATAAGGACATTGCTGGAAGCCTAGTCTAGCCTTTTTTCCGCCCTTCTTATTTAAAATGCTGATTTTGTTTCCGTCTGAATACTGATTTTAAGCCTTCAACTAAACAGGATATACGCCATCAAAATCCAGTTTTTGTACGAGGTTAATTGTATTTATATAGTCATCAAATGACATATATTTATAAAATGTTCCAAAAATTTATTCAAGATAAGTCAGAAGTTGTCTCCTTGAGAGCAAAGTCCTTGTATTTGCCTTTCCTTATTAAAATTTGTTCAAGATTATGACGATCTGTTTATTTTCAAGGAGGTCCGTGTTCAGGACGTTTATTGGAGGGTGGGGGGAGCTTACTAAGGGAGGATTAGGCAACACCTTCCCCTGAATATGGCACTGATTTCACTATTTGTGGCATTTTTAAAAATTATACCCCCGGTCTGAAACACTATTTTAATTTGAGGAAGAGAACAGTGTCCCCCAACCCTGTTGTGGTTACGCCCTTAGAAAGCAATTTATGGGATGTTCGATTCAGGTCTCTTAAGTGGCTAAGAAGCAATTTAAACTTCCCTTCAATTCCTTAGTCATTGTTTTAGATGCCCTTAGATCAGAGCCATTCGGGGGGGGGGGGCAAACAGGGCAGTTGCCACGGCTGGAGGGCTGCTCACTTTGATCAAATTTTTTACTATCGATTCAGATTTTTTTGCATATAGTTGACTTGGGACGGGAGCGCTATAATTAATTTTGCCCGGGGCACCACCAACCCTAGGAACGCATCTGCCTTAGATAGCTTCATACGCATAGGTAACCGAGGAAGTTGGAGTAAACCCAAATATACTGATAATTTTCTTACATATTTCCAAAAAATTTGCGGTATTGGTCTACAATTGGGGCTATTGAGAAGGAAACGTGTTAAGGAAACAATTATTACTACATAATATACAGAAAAATCGTAGTTAACACATTCCGAAGGTGTTTCCACTATACTCTACCCAACCCCCCCCCCCCCTAATTGCAAATATATAGCCAAAATTACGTCTATGTGTTTTGCCGTTTCTTGATTTTGTCAGCGTTGATTCAGTTTACGGGTACTTTGGTTGAAACAAGAGTGACGCATGGCAAAATGTTTGGGAAATGAATAATTTATATATATATATATATATATATATATATATATAATATATATATATATATATATATATATATAATATATATATATATATATATATATTATATATATATATATATATATATATATATATATATATATATATATATATATATATATATATATATATATATATATTATATATATATATATATATATATATATATATATATATATAGTTCAAGTTCATTTAATTTCTCAATAAATCACTACAAGACAAAATGACACTTTTACAATATGAATCAATGGAAAACACAATATTTACAGAGGGTGCCTACACAGTGAGTTATACTCGAAAACAGGCACCCTAAATACATATATATATATATATATATATATATATAATATATATATATATATATATATATATATATATATATATATATATATATATATATATATATATATATATATATATATATATTATATATATATATATATATATATATATATATATATATATATATATATATATATTTCGAAGTAATTCGCCTGCAACAATCTAACAAATAACAGACGTTTATTCAGATTAGCCCCAAAATGCAGACCAGATGATCCTTTCAAATATGCCTGAAATTCCTTAGGCAATGATCAGCTTAGCAAAGCTTTAAACTTTGCTTCAATTCCCCCCTAGAAATTAGAACTATTTGTTTTTTTTTCTAAACCACTATATACTTAAACCTGACAGGCATAACTGAACGGATGAGCCTGTCAACCTTGTGTACGGCATAACTGAATTATGTGTCTTTTCCGATAGCTTTAACAAACAGGTTATTCCATTCGATATATATACGCTTTATTGAACTGTGCAGGCATGCCGGAGCGCGTCTGGGAGTAATTCGTTGGATTTCTCAGTTGTTTTGTATCTTTCGTGGTGAACAGACGAGCTGCTATAAACTGAATAGATATGACAGCTGATTTTCGTAATGGTTACCGCCAGTGTTTGCAGGAGTTCATCGAAATGTATAAAAATGAAAGATGTTTATGGGAAATAAAGTCGATTGACTACCGTAATAAAAGAAAAAAAGATGTGAGTTATTTGAAATTAGCTGAGAAATTAAAAGAAATAGAACCTCGAGCAGATAAAGAAAGTGTGGTTAAGAAAATTAATAATATTCGGAGCAACTTTCGGAAAGAATGGAACAAAGTGAAATTATCCTCCAAGTTAGCAGCGACTCCAGAAGATATCTACGTGCCCAAGCTGTGGTATTACAGACTCCTAAGTTTTTTAACAGACGAGGAAATACTTCGGGACTCACGCTTCAATTGCGACAGTGGGGAGGAGGATGTAAGTGCACACCTTCATTTTCTCTACAGCCTATCATAGGCCGCGCAATAGCGCTGCCTAAGTAAAGAGCGATGTGGGCACAATGTATGATTTATTCAGACACAATATCTTAGATCATGGCACTTTGTATCGAAGGAGTTGTCGTAGGAACTTTGAAAAGGACTCATTCGATTGTAAACTGAAAGGGCTAGTGCCCTTTTGAATAGTCGAAAGTGATTGGAGGGCAACTAGCCCCCCTTCCACGCCCACCATTTCCCCAAACACATCCAATTAAAATTTTGACATTATGTTCAGTTGAAAGGTCCCGAAATTATATATTTGAGGATGACACCCCCACAGCCCTCGGGGCAAGGGTTGTAAGTTATGCCCTGGGGGCATATAAGGTTTATATAGAAAGGGTGATCGTATAAACTTTTGAGGGGGCTCAATGGATTGGTAATCAGAAGCTCTAGTGCCCTTCTTGAGATTCAGAATCATCGGGGGTAGATACCCCCGCCCACACCTAGTATTTTCCCAAAATGTATGTTATAGAAATTTTTAGATAGCCATTTGTTGTAGTAGAAACTTCGAAAAGGCTCATTCGATTGGAAATTGAAAGGGCTAGTGACCTTTCTAATAGTCAAAAGTGAATGGAGGGCAACAAGTCCCCCCCACGCACATCAATTCCCAAAATACATATAATCAAAATTTTGAGACAACCATTTTGTTCAGCGTACTTGAAAGGTCTGGAAAATGTCTTTGAGGATGACAACCCTGTCACAGCCCTCAGCGCAATGCCCCGAGGGCATATAAGGTTTATATGGAAATCGTGGTCGCATAAATTCCGAAGGGGGGCTTGTTTGATTGGAAATCAGCTTTTCTAGTGCTATTTTTTGAGTCAAAGTGATCGGGGGGCAGCCCCCCCCCCCCACACGTCGTATTTTACACAAATGCATCCAATAGAAATTTTGAGATTGCCATTTGTTCAAAAATAGTCCAAAGCTCATATAATAAGACCTTTGGGGTTGACAGAATCCCCAAAGTCTGGGGGTAAGGGTTGTACGTTATGGCCCAGGGGTATATAAGGCTTTTATGGAAGAGTGGTCGTTTGAACTGTAGAAGAGGCTCATTGATTGAAAATGCATAGTTCTAGTCCCCTTTGAAGATTCAAACATGATGGAGAGCAACTAACCACCCCCCCTCCCTTACATCCTCTTTTCCTGAAACGCATTCAATTGCAATTGTGAAATAACCATTTTGTTACCAATAGTCCAAAAATCATATAACAATGTCTTTAGGGTAGACACAATCCCCCAGAGCTCATGAGTAAGGGTTCTAAGTTATGTCCCGGGGCATTTAAGGGTGGTCTTGTAGACTTTAAATTGGATGGAGCTCATTTGATTCGAAGTCGAAATTTTATGTGCCCTTTTTAAGAGTCAAAAATGAATGGAGGCTATCAGCCCCCCCCCATCCAAGGCTATCTTTCCCCAAAACATATCCGATCGAAATTTTAATAGATTTATTTTGTTCAGCCTTGTTGAAAGGACCAGTAATAATGTCCTTTGGGGATATCACCCTCCCCACAATCCTCAGGACAAGGACTGTAAGTTAGGCAATTCGTTCATTGTTAACACCACTGTATAATATAATAATAAGATCACGACTTAGTGATTTTTGGCTATTACATTCTCCGCGCGTAGAAACAGCTCCTCCCATTTAATCTGCCATCAGCGGTTCAGTGTATGTTTGTCAGTCATTGAATAATGGTGCGGATTTGTATTATTCGTAATTGCGAAAGCAGAAAGAAATGCGGTGAGCCAGCGAAGTGGTTCGCTACTGTCCCATCTCACAGGTATGACTTAACTGATTGGCTTATGCAGGATTTCTAAAAGGGGGGGGGATGGATTAAATTTTAGAAAATACGGAAATTTCTAGTGCTAACTTCTAATCAATACTGCAACAGGGAAATAGCCGGAATTTCATAGTGGAGAGGGATCCACGTAGTAGCGGGACTATTTGAAATTTGCCGCAAACTGTTTTACCACAAAGAGGCAAGCTAACAGTTTTAGCACAGATTATCTATTAGGTTTCACAATAGATTCTGGTTTTAGATAGTAATATTGCGCCATGGAACGTCAAAACTTTTTCTTATTGGTTTTGGTACTGTTCTATTAGCTGGGAGACCCGTGAGAAGTGAAGTTTGGGCAATGCTAATGAAAGAAAAAATAATATGATGCAAATATGATAGTTTAGAAACAAATTTCGGTAAATTTTTGGCAGTTCATATTATTGACTTACGGATAAAGTAAACATGCCTCTTTTATGCTCTTTCCAAATATAACAATCATTTTTGTCGGAAATGAATTTTACCCCCACCCCTATATATACCAATTCAGGGTAT
>CM051268.1:60849461-60854461 GCA_027921565.1 Artemia sinica | reverse complement strand
TCACCGCCAAAATGAAACTGAGCTATGATCAACAAATTGAGTGGGAGAGAAAGAGAGAGAGGAGTATATCCTCTTTGAACAACATCTTTCTCTTGAAAAAATCATAGTCTTAAATTTCTAAGCTAGTGTCTCTAAAAGAAAATCCACAATATCATTTTGTCTTGTCGTGATTAATATGTCAATAAATTGTGTAAATGCCTTTGGACTACGACGTAAAAGCTTCATGCAATAGTCTAATGACGGAGAATCAGTTTTAATTATATCGACAAGCATTCCCTGAGAAAATATCTTCCTTTGAACAGATAACTCCAGAAAATCATCATCTAGAATCAAACGTTTTTCATAAACACAAGATCCCCTATGATTTTCTCTTTCTCAAATCTATCCATTTTTAGAGTCCCAACACTCTCACAACCAACTTCAGACTAACCATGATTCTTTTTCTACTTTAAAAATATACGCTAACCTACTATAGAAAAAATATCTTCGATTTAGAAACAATTTTAATGAATATAATTACAACAATAATCACTGGCACAATTTATTTTCCTCGATTTATTTCACTAGTGTATCTAAAGCAGCTTGAAGTCTATTTATATGCACAATATTCAGTTTCGCTGCAAAGCATAATTGCTCCGCCAATTTAAATTTGCTCAATGATATCACATATCTATGATATCACAATGATATATATATATATATATATATATATATATATATATATATATATATATGATATATATATATATATATATATATATATATATATATATATATATATATATATATATATATATATCGCATTATAGGTCCAATAATATAACATGTTTGCTCGCTTTATAGGTCCGCAATATAGAGTATTTGTCCGTATTATGCAACCCGTCCTCGGACTTTGTATATCGATATATATCATATATATATATATATATATATATATATATATATATATATATATAGATATATATATATATATATATATATATATATATATATATATATATATATATATATATATATATATATATAATATATATATATATTATATATATATAATATATATATATATAAATATATATATGTATCTATCTTTGTATGTGAGTAATAATTGTGTATGTACATATGCATCTTCTCGAAAACGGCTCCATATTTGTTCGGGAAAAATAGGTATCTTGAGATATTCTGGGGTTAGAAAATAACCGAAAACAAGAATTAGAGCGTATCGAAAATGAAATAGAAGAGCAAACATACACACGGTTACAAGAACAGCGGCGTCGTAATCATCGTTACCAAGAGTGTGTGGCACAAAACCAAGTACATACAACTGTATAAACATAATTAGATCTATTATTTATATACTTTGGTACATACGTACAAAGATGCCATAAACTCAGTAAATGTAACATAAATATTGGGACCCTTTAACGTTGCTGGTACTCATTGTGGAGCGCTCCATTTTCCGGAGGAAAGAGTAGGAAACAAAGATAATTCGTTTGGAGATTGCTGCTTGCATGGTCAATTTGCAATGTCACCACCTCAATTTCCAAAATGAATTGGTTTGCCTTTTTTTTAGGACGTCACTCTCTCTCTGAAAAGTTTCATAAACGTATTCGAAACTTGAACTCGTGTTTTGCTCTAGCTTCATTCAACTTACGCAATGATCGAACCATAAATAGTCGGAGTGTATTTAGCTATAAAGTAGCTGGACAAATTTATCACGAAATCAATTTAGTGTTACATCCGTCACAGACTACTGAAGGTGAAATTGAGCCACCTTCATATAGCCAAAATGTACCTTTTAGACCCAAAGAAGCGGTTGAGGAATACCTCGCACATCCTTTAAATTATGGGATCTCTCGTAATCTAATGAATCTCTTGGAAGAAATATACAGAGATTCAAATGATTATGCCAAAGGTTACGAAAAAATGCGGAGAAGTGGGAGATGATTCAAATCAACTAGCTGCTTCATTGGGACAACAACCTCCAAACATGCAGCTCGTTTTTACTTTGCCAGATTGAATAGATTATAGACGGTTTAACCCTCCCGTATCTAATGAAGTATGCGCTGTGGTTACTCTTAATGCTGACCGTAGCTTTCCACCAAATGGAATGGTTGTAAAACAACGTGGCGAAAATCTTGTCATTTTAAAAAATACCGACCATCGTGTGGAGCCCTTTACCTACCCAATGTTTTATCCAGCTGGAACTTCAGGATGGTCAAGGGGTATGCTACTTCAAACACCTTATGTAAGTCGTCCACATATAACACGGCTTGAATTAGCAAGGAATCTTAACGCTTTCCGACCTGAACATACGAACAGCCTTTCTGTGTAAGCTGTAACACCCGATCTGGGTTAAGATTGTTTCTAATGATTTGCATTTTGGTGGAAGACTTTTCCAACAGTACCTCGTTGATAATCCTATTCGTGTTGAGCGGGATCGTTTTGATGGATAAAAATTTAACCAGAAAACTATTATGGGTGAAAACTACGTAGGTGTTACACGACTTCCTAAAGACTTAGCCTTGAAAAAGGATACATTCGTTGGTGAAAAGTTACGCTACCGTCATCATTCGTCGGATCAACACGCTAATTTTCTGAACATTTTGAAGACACTTTGGCTATTGTTCGTCTCCTTGGACCCCCAGATTTGTTTATAACTTTGACTTGCAATCCTGGTTGGCCTGAATTTAAAGAAGCAGCAATATTTTTTTTATTACAGTCTTTACGGCTACATCACAAATGATGATTTGCCGCTAGTCCTGGTAGTTACCTCATTTCTTACACTGAGATACTTGTTATACCTTCTCTTGAACGCGTCAAGGGAAGGAATTTTCTGGATTACCTCTACCGCCAATCTATTCCATGTGGCGACCGATCGCCGGGCGAAACTCGTTTTCAGATATTCTTGGCGGGGAGTACCCTGCTCAAGGTAGTCCTGACGAGCTCTACTTCGGCGAGTTTATCGCAAGGGTTTTGCTTTATCAGGAACGAGCTTCGATAGCTCCTCGGGGTGTTATACAAGTGCTTAAAGAAAACCGACATGGACGCCACATAGAAACGTTCCTGGATCAGCTGTGGGGTTTTAGCTTTCATGTTACCAGAGGTTGCTGCACGTACTGCTCTATTTTGAATATGTTGCAGTGGAGCGATGTGGCTTTTTGGTGCACCAGCGAAGGGAGGAAATGCACATTCCATGACAGGTTTGATGCACGAATTGAAAAGTGGCAGAATAGAATCATGAGGGAGAAAACTTTTGCATCTTAGGATAAATCCTAATTTCTTGTTGCAAGAGGATCTAATTCTACTGACATGCTCAGTCCATGAGAGATCCGAAGAGAAATTAACTCCAAGTAGGCGCAGCGTATCAACTCGCGTTATTACCTCTCCTTTGAAGAAGAAATCAGGATGGGCCCTCATATTACGCCTCTTAGAAATTAGGCACTCTTTCGTTTTCGATGTGTTAAAACTTTCAAGCCATGCATCTCCCCACGCCTAAATTTTCACCAGGTCAGCTTGAAGCTCCTTGTGGGGTTCACTGGGATCTTCACAAGCATTAAACTTGATGATAGCTCTATTATAGAACAGTCCCCACAAGATCGTCCCGATTTCATTACTCGAATTGCTAAACTTAAATTTGACAATATAATCAATGATACTGATAAGCATCAGATATTTGGAAAGATGGCAGCATATGTGTATATGATTGAATTTCAAAAACGTGGACTGCCACATATACATTTGCTATTGATCATGAGTCCTCAAGATCGAATCCATAATTCAGTAGAAATTGATGATCTTATTTTAGCTGAAATTCCAAATTCCGACGATCCATTATTAAGAGAATTAGTCCTAAAGTGGATGATTCGTAATCCATGTGGGAATTTAAATCCAAGTGCGAGTTCTATGATTAATAAAAATGGAAAAATTCCCGTGCCGCTTCGGTTTTCCAAAGCGGTACAATTCAGTCACATCTCTAGCGGATGCTGAAAAACCAAAATATCGACGTCTTTATGATCCCAAATTAGACTAAATGAATAGAGAAGAATTTTCACATGACTGCACTGTTTATCGAAAAGATTCTAATTATTGCCGAATTAATCATGATAATCGTCATATTGCCACATATAATCCTCGTATGCTTAAAAAGTACCAATGTCACATAAATGTCGAATATGTAAGAAATATAGGTCCGGTAAAGTATCTATATAAATAAATCTACAAGGGACGTGATAGTGCTTGCTTCCCAAGTATGGCTTACAAAATATGGATCAGTTGTTGCGGTCCATTGCAAATCCAAACCTAGCATTTGGTGGGAAAATTTTAGTTGCTGGAGGTGATTTCCGACAGTGTTTACGAGTTCAACCCCGAAGCAACCGCAGTGAAACACTCGATTTATCAATAAAAAAGTCATCGTTGGAAGAGTTTAAAACATGTTTCCTTTGATAAAAATATGAGTTTCGATCCTGAGCAGGAAGGATTTGCAAAGTACATCCTTGAACTGGGAAATGGAAATCTTCCTAAAAATGAACTTAATGAAATTGAATTACCGGAAGATATAATTTCCAGTGGCAATTTAATCGAGGAGGTATTTGGAGAATGTTTGTCTAAACAAAGTTTCGATTTAATGAAGTATCGATCTATTTTAGCTTCAATCAACCAAGAAGTTAGAAAAATAAATGCGAAAATTGTCGATCGCCTTCCAGGAGAATACAAATCGTATAAAAGTTACGATTCTGTAAAACATAAAGAAAAAGGAGGAATTGAATTTACTCCAGAATTCCTCAATTCAATTGGACACAGCAGATTTGCCCCACATGACTTGAAAATAAAGACAAATACGGTAGTTATGCTTTTGCGTAACTTAGATATTTCCGAAGGGATGTGTAATAGGACCCGTCTTATTGTTACTGAATTATGTAACAACATAATTAAAGCGAATATCATTACTGGGGAAAAATTAGGAAAGGAGTCCACATATCCTGAGTTACAGTGGACTCTAG